>CAAKMY010048167.1:0-22554 GCA_901111285.1 Corrigiola litoralis | reverse complement strand
GGATGAAAGTGAAGAGGGAAAGAAACAAGGGAAAAGTTACTAACCTAACGTTTGGCCTAACGGAAACATTTTAGATCAAAAAACCTACCTCAGGAGCATTTTGGATTATGCCAAATAGTAGAGGGTATTTTGGATTTTTACGTATACCTTAGGGGTATTTTAGAGAATATCCCTTTTTTAACGAAAGATATGTGATCATCACTAAAGTTGCATGTCTTTGTCCACCTCAAAGTACTATTTCAGCTCTAGTGTATTCCCCGCCTTTGCTTTTTGCCACTTCTTGATGTCATATTTGCAACTAACATACACAGATGAGGAACAAGTGCCACCAGAAAAACCTGCTACTAATTAACAAACACAGATTAGAAACAAGAATATTGGTGTATGCCGAGACTTTCCATTCTGATCTACTGAACACTCAAGTTCAAATTTTAAAAACTTAAAGAAAAAAGGGAACACAAAATAACTCAAAGATGGAGGTAATGATCCATCACCGACTTTGCAACAAATTTGACATTCTGTTTTAGCTTTTCAGCAAGATACAATTACACATGAAGTCGAAGAGAAAACAGCTTTCTCAAATCTATTTCTACAAACAACAGGTGTATAACAGATATTTAGGGACAAGAGATCTGTTGTCAAATGTTCTTTACCCTGTGGAGTTGGGAGCACTGTGAATACAGAACTATTGAGGTTTGACATTGAGGTTCCTATGCTAATTTGACAATCTACAATTGCTGTTGTCGCTATGTCACAATTCAGTCACTTCTTATGCGATATGGAGCCAGGGGAGTTTTCTTTAAGAGGTGAAAGAGGATGTCGCGAGGAATCCGACTCGCTGAAATCAATCTTTCTGTCAACTGGACTACTCATGTCAGGGCTGGTTTTTCTTTTACTGCTCTGTAAGACATTCATAATACATCACAGCATCAGATAGCATAACAAGATTTGCAGATAACAAATCTTTTCCCTTTCAAATAGTTAAAAATATATGTTGGAAAAATTTAAGTATCAATATTACCTTAGCTCTAGCACTGCTATCATTTCTCCCTCCTGGACTAGCACGTTTCCTTTCTGAATGATACAACTTCAACAGCCTCTTGTTCTCTCCCACCAATACATTGTTTTCGTCAAAAAGGACGCTAACCTATACATGTTCCAAATAGACAGAATAATTTTAGAAAAGGTACAGGTTGGAATGAATCCGTTATGTAGTCCACACAAAATAATGATCTCACCTCTTCTTCAGCTCTGTGTAGATTGATCTTCAAATGTTCCTTCTCCTTCTCTAGAGTTCTCACACGAGCAGCCAGTGAAAGTACATTTAGAGTCTCTGGTCTCAAACTGTTACAAAAGAGCACGTTCAGAAGTTGTCAAAGCATTACAAGGTACTATAGTTGCAGAATCTTTAAGTTTGTAGTTAATGTCAATCAAATGATAAAGAGCACAAGTGATGCATCAAGGGAGATAGCTAACCTGTCCCACATTTTAATCAACTCACGACACATTTCCACTCCACTATTAGCCTCCACAAAAGCCAATGCTGTCTTCGCGACTTCATTTTTGTTCACTAAACTTGCAACAAGTGCATTAAGTAAATTTTGTTCCATTGGTGGGCCATCCACAGATGATTCAACCTTCAGACATGTATGGTATAATGACATTAGCACAACTCAAGCATCAAATCATAATTCCTCTACTTACAGATCTATGTTATCATTCAGCAATTAGCAGATTGCATGAAAGTCAGAGTTTCTCACTGATCCTGGACACCTCAATCATATTTTGTAACTACATAATCTTTACCCTTATTAGACTACAATTCATCAAGTGGTGCTAGTTAGTCGTAAATACGTCCTTGAGAGATGAAGCACCACATTGTCACAGGAGCAGTGTCATCAATTGGAACCTTGGGTAGTCTAGCAAGACAACCTTGGATCAAGTAAAATAGCATCTTAAACTCAGATAAAATACACTGAGCCTGCAAAAAGGCAGCAATGAGGGCAAAACCAATGTACAAGAAAAAATAATTTCAGCGGCCAGTTCTGCAACACCTTTAGCCAGATCATAAAGACAATTGGAGGATCACGTAACAAGTATACTTATTGTAAAGTATTGGAAGTGCTTGGAGATCTCAAAAAATTAAGTAAAAGGTAAGAACCAAGTACACACCATATTTTTAAAGAAACATGTCGTTCAATTTGTGTACTCTTTGTGTTGATAATAAAGTGTCCATTAATGATTTTGTTATCTTCAAGTGTCTTGAGGAATATCTATTTCCGCTTTGCAGATGCAATACTCTTTTGAGTCCCGACCCAATTCCCAAAAGAAGTTGCTTCTTTATGTCGCCAACAAGGGTTTGCAATTGTTACAGGACTCAAGATTGGGGCATAGCAACTCAATCGTTAACCATCTAACATCTAAACATTGGTAACTTGAACTAAAATTGACATACTGTGTATACATCCATGCAAAATCCCTGAAGTTTTTTGAGTACCAAAACTCCAAGCTAGATTTCCAAGATTTTGATCACATCTAAAGCTTGAATTTCTCACTTTCTATTCTTGTAAACTCAAACAAGCCCCAATGTATTTACAGCTTATACAATACTCCAGCCAAAAAAGTCAGCTGTGGCATGACTTAGTCGATAACTTCAAGTCGACTGTATTCTAAAGCCTTTAATCTTAAACAAAATTCAAGGAGCTAACAGCCAACAGTTCAAAACCATTGTAATGTTCTCGGGTAATTACAGGACTATTGAAGATATCTGAGCATATTTCATCCATAGTTTGTCGTAGGCAATATAGATTCTGTTACTTATCAGAGTAATGCTATATTGGACTAATTGTAATGTTCTAGCCTAGGTTTCTTCTGGTTTTGTTTTTTCCCCATTTCGGATTGAATACGTATCTAACTTCGTCCCCAAAGAAAATAGAAAGAAGAAACATTTCAAAATCCATCACTAGAAAGAGTGATCACACAAAAACTCAGCACAACAGAGTAAATCAACAGTTTTGGTACAAGACTATGATCAGCAAACTCAAAACATATTAAAGGCGACAAACGTAAAATCAGTTCCCATCAGACGTAATATGTGTTATCCTCATTAGTGGTCCAATCCTCATTGAGCTCCAAATAGATCCAAAAAGCATACATACGGGCGTAGAGAGTGCATTGCCATATGCTAGAGCACTAACTAAGTTATATGAGAACGAACACAACCAAAGCAATTGACAGCAGCCGACCACACTATAGGACATTTCTTAAAAAAGATACTATGAAAACCAAACTTCAACACAAGAATATTTGATGTTGAAGAAAATAAGTTTTAACCCTATAAATCACTTTTCACGATAATTGAGTTACATCTACTAAAGTCCATATCAAACCCCAACCAAGGTTTCTTCTTTACTCAAAGATGCATGCACTTTCTCAGATCTGTATCCTCATATGTCAAACATAAGCCCATTAATACACTAAATAACCTCTCTTCTTCCACAATAATAATACATGTACATCAACATGAATGACACTTAAAATCCCAACCAAGGTTTCTTCTTTACTTGAACTCAAATATACGCTCATAGGTCAACATCACCAACATCATTACTCCAATGGCTACAAAGAGGCTCCCTTCCAAGGGGGGTAAGAGGGGCCGGGTGTACGCAGCCCTACCCCACAATTGACCCTTGAAGTGAATTGCACCAACCATTTGCTACTTCACAATAAAATGAAGCGCAAAGGGCTATACCCTCATAAGTAGCATACATAAATCATCAAATCAATACAAAAGCTGAAAGAAGTATAAACCAAAAGCAAAAAAATAAATACACTAACCTAAAACAATAACATGTCAAAAAAATGAACACACTCAAAGCATCTCATAGCAATGCTTTCAATAAGATACAACATTTTCTTGTGCAAAATACATCGAAAACTCAAAACTTTCTAGTCCAATGAATCAAATCAAATTTCCAACATATTCGAGTTACATTTACTAAAAAGCTACATCGAATTCTCAACCAAGGGGTCTTCTTTCTTAAAGCTAGCATTCGCATCTTTAGTCCTCATATATAAACCATAACTCATTAAGACATCAAACAATTTCCTTCTTAGACAACAACGCTTTTCATAGAGTACATGAATAACATCAAATGCCACCAAGGTTCCTTATTTACTCAAACTCACATTCACATTCTTCAATCGATCCGAAATCCGCAAAATCAAGTATTCTACAACAAAATCATATACACAGAGCAGAAAGTCTAATATGACTAACATGTACACTCACTGAAAAAAGTACATCACAACTACTGTTCATGGAAAACCCGAAATGCACTAAACCAAAAAGAATAACATGATAAAAATGCACTCACCGAAAGCATCTCATACTGATGCTTGTAATACTTATGCTCATCAGTGACCTTCTTCAACTCCTCTTCCAACTCATTAACCCGAATCTCGGCCTCTTTGGCCCTCTCATCCGCCTCATTCCCGAACTCCATCAACGCCTCGCGATCATGGTCGTAAAGCGAACACTCCTGCTCCCATTTACTCACCTGACCTACCAAATACTTGCACTCATTCGCCAATTTCTGATTCTCCTCCACAAACTTCTTTATTGCTTGCGCATTCATACTCGATTCCGACTACAAGAAACACAAAAAACCAGATCAAAATCATGGGTCATACTCGCTTTCGCCCGAATTTCACCACACAAAATTAAACAATCAAATCAAAATCATGGGTCTTGCCGAATTTCACCAAACACAAAATTAAACACCCAAAACCACTAAACAATTAAATCAAAAACATGGGTCACACTCGCTTTCGCCGAATTCCACCGAAAAACGCACCAAAACCAAACACCAAAAATCACAAAACCCCTCAAATCAAAAAAATAAAATCATGGTATTAAAAAACAAACCCTGGCAAGATCAAGGGCGGAATCTTTCTCCTTCAATTTTAACTGAAGGCCAAGATACTGCTCACGGAGGAGATAATTGGTCGTTTCGAGTGAATCGACTTTCAATCGTAACGCTTGATTGGGGATTGAGAGGCCAAGGGTGTGATCAATTGAGTGTTTGATGAAATCGTCGAGTTCTTGGGGGATTTCCATTGGGATTTTCTTGGTTCTTGATTGAAACCCTAATTTTAATTTTTGAGTAATTGGGGAAACCCTAATTTTAATTGGAGGGAAATTGGGAAATGAGAGTGAAGAAGGTTTGAAAATGGGAAAATTAGCCGTTAGTGAGAATTGGTTGCTATTTTAAATTGGGTGGTGGGAAATTGGGAAAGGTTGTGTAACGTATATAACTACGTGGCAAGGTGGGGTGGGTTGGCAAACGGGTCAATCAAATCGGATTCGGATTAATTTTATATCAGATCAAGCTGGATGATTTATGAAATCGGTACGATTTTGAATCGGATCGGCTCACTTCGAATTTATATTACTTTGAATCAGGTCGGATCGGCTCAATTTGGATTTTGGGTTATGTTCGGATTGTTGTCTTCGATCGAGTCAAAATCGGATCAAGTCGGATTAGGTGAATTTGGATTTTGGGTTATGTTGGGATTGTCTTCTTCAATCGAGTCAAAATCGGATCACCAATTGGATCATTCGGATTGGATGTTCGGATCCGAAACAAATCCGAATCAGGTTTGTCAGGCCTACTCTTACTGATGTAGTCGATTATTGACCTTTGTAGACCTCTTAAATGGGTCAGAGATATTTATTAAGTTGGAATCTATAGGGTTTAACTGTTCAAGTTTTGATTGTTTATTAAGATAATTCTGATTTTTAGTGAAAGTACTTTTATCGTTAGATTATTTACTTAAATTAATCTTACATGAAATTGGAACTGGAAGCGATTCCAAAATATTGGAAATGAATCGAAATCAGTTGGGGGAGCTAGAAGAGGGGGAGAAGAGTATAGTATATGGTGACGATGATGTCTTAGTTGTTACTAATTAATGTAGATACAAAATATAAGAGCAAACCTTAGAGAATACAAATGTATATGAAACTAGATAATATCATCTTTCTTACAACCAATATAATATAATATTAATGCCCATCTCTAGTATAACATTTCTTATTTTCCCTAACATCTTGTCTCAATTTAATGGTGATTTGCCAGAATGTCCATAAATTTGCCAAACAAAGATAAACTAGCATCTTCATTATCGATGTGATATAATTTAACTGAAAATTGATAAGTAAACTTATTGTGATGGTGTAGTGGTGTGTCAAAAGAAGATGGAGGAAATTTGACTACAAAATGAGATAGAAGAATGGGGACCATAATGAACTAATTTAAGTCGATACAGATATATAACTATCTTAATTGAATTCAAACTTATGCAATCATGCAACTATGCCGTTTCATCATTAGATTTTGCACTTGTCTTGCTTGGTTCACTTTCGTTTGACTCCATGAAAGAGTCTACTTTGTCTTCGAGTTCTTGAACCTGCAACAATTCATTTACCAAAATATTTATAAAAAATATTATGAAATTTTTGTAGTGACTTCGAATAATCCGATACTCATCTTGTATTGACAATTTGACATGATGTACACATATACCTGCTCTACTTACCCTTGAATGTTATTGTACGTTTCAAATAGCAGGAGCTTTTAGCTTACGTTAGTTGTAATCCACTCAATCCTTTAATATAGTCTTAGTGAGTACGAAGTATAATGCAATGCATAGAGCCATAGACGACAAAATTAAAGGAACTATCTACAAGACCAGGTCAAGATGATGCAAGGTAACATATAAAAACAATGAATAAGAGAAGCAAATTGGACGCATTCAAACATTGGCTAGCTAATTAGTAATATTATAATGCCCTTAAAGAAATGGAACTCAATCAGTGTGCATGTTAAGAAAAGAACTAGCTTAAATGATTGAAGCTATGTTACCCTAATTATGAGGTTGGGGGTTCAATTCTTATCTAAGACTTTGTGCTCATTACATACCAAAAAAAAAAAAAAAAAAAAACCTAGTGTGCACGTCAGCATGTCAGTGCACAATGTCTAAAAGAGTGATAGCATAATAAATTCCACTAGAAATTTATATATTTAATTTCTTAGATGAGATTAGAATGAGAAAAGAATTAAGAACATGGTGCAAGTTGATGTAAGTTGGAACCTTATCAATGGCTTCATCTACCATATGTGCTGTTGTAGCCGCCTCCTCAGCCACATGCTCTACCATTGCCGCCACCTTCTTAAGTCGTCCTGCTGGAAGGTCCTTACCTAGATCCTCTGACAACTTGTCTACGCTCTCCGCCACCTTCTCCAACACCTCTACTGTGGTCTCTATAGTCTGCAAATCCTTGTCTACCTCTTCTGCAGATACCAATTTAAGTATCAATCTAGATTGCTAATATATATGAACTATGAAGGGTATTACCTCAAGATAAACTAAATATATTTGCATAGATGTACATAGTTACGTTTCAAGGAAAGCAAAGGACCCCATTTGCTCCTTAAGAACGGTAGGAACAATGATAAAACTATTCCTGCAATCCAGCCTTTCCTGCTATACAAACAACAAACACATGCAAACATGTGTTATTATTAGCTTTTAAGTGCCTAATAAGTAATACAAGTAATATGTATGATATATGAAATCGTACCCAGGAAGGCCTGGAAAAGAATTTGACGGAGGCGTTGGTGGAGGTGGTGGCGGCGGAACAGGTTGAGCATTGATGCTAACGATATGCCTCCTTCATCATCCAAATTCGAGCAAAGTAGTAAGATGCACTATCTATAACTTATAAGAAGTGATATGATTTAAGTAATATTGGCTAGCTGTTCATTTAGTATAGACATATATATGTACGTACCTTTGATCTGGTCTTGAAGAGCCAAGTCTATAGCTATAGTGAAATACACGTTCAAGACGTCGAGGGTGAAACAGTCTTGTATACGAAGCCAAGGAAGGCCTCTTGGAGGCAGCTGGGCTGAAGCCATGAAAGTTGATGCACGTTGAAGGTTTAGCCAAAATGGAGCTCATATCCATTGGCATGATTTTGGTGTACTGTTGTTAATGTGCAATTTTGACGTAGGAGGATATGAAAGACAAGTCTATCAGAGTCAATGCAAGATCTAATGCGTAGAGGTAGATTTTGCACTAAAAAATTGGGACAGTATATGTACAAGGCCGGGCACAAGGAAGGCCTATATCATCCACAAATTATTAGAAAAGACGGTCTTGTTTGGTAATTGGTTGTTGGCTGTTGGTTAGAATTGTCAACTGTTGGCTTGTTTGACCGGTTGAAATAAGTTGGTTGTATTGACTAGTTGAAAGGATCAACGGTTTTGGTTGGTCAGAATGAAAAATGTTTTGAAAAATTAGATGGACATAGTTGGCCTTTTAGTTATAAAGTGGATCCAAAAGTCAAAAGCCATTAGAAAAAACTGCTCAATGCAACTTCTTGAAACTGGCTTAAAAGCCGGCTTTTAAGCCAACTGCAAAAGTCATTTATCAAACACTTTTGTTGGCTTGTTTGATCAAATAAAAAGCCAAAAGCCAACTCAAAGCTATTTACCAAACATGGCCATTATCAATTCTTATCAGCTGCTCATTTGAATCGGATGGGTTAATTAAAATAGAGAGTACAACTTTGCTTTATTCCAGAACAAAAAGAAAAACTAATATGGATTTAATGCTACTTTGTAATTACTTTATAAATTTCTTAAAATCACGATGCCTCTTCTAACTGCTTAAGAAATACAATAATATCATGTGTTTACACTTTTGTATTCCATCCCTCCCATACACCCAAAGCTGAGGTGGAATGAAGGGATATAAGCATTCGAACATGGGATAATTCCTGATAAGTTGAATTACCAATCATTAGGCCAAATATCACATTAAGATCCAATACAGGATGCCATGTGCTACCTAATTGAAGTTATGTATGATTTACGTAGCTTTGATTTGTAATTTTGATTGGGTCATGTCCGTTGTCATGAGTACGTGATATTTTCCGTAACGAAAGTTGTGGGCGATAAATATCCATCATCTTCTCATACAAAATGCAAGACTTTTTAATTACCGGTGTATAGAAGTTTTGTTAGATTCTTCTGGTCAATTTATGGTGTAAAAAGATTTTCGTTATCGTAGCGAAATGTTCTTTTGGCTTCTAAATTGTTAGTCTCAACAAACAAAGTTGACAATGAGATTATAAGCGAGCTAGGAAAGATCGAATAGGAGAGTCAATTAAGCTATTTGATTTCAATTGTAATTATAATGCATTTGTAGGCTGTATTAATATTACCTTAAAGGAATTATGTCATGGTGCTTACTGATAAGGCGCATGGGAAACATTAACTTCGCCGCCAAGTCTAGAAAGAAAGACACCTACTCCTTGTTGAATTTACAAAGTCGTTTATTTGCGTATCAATTTGCCAGATGTTTAGTCAGGCCTTAAGGAAATGAGCTGAGGTTTTGCGATAGAGTATGTTGGATGCTCCTGCTTCTCGAATCCACAACGTAACCACATCACCCATTTTCTTATATCTTAGACTTGTGGTTATATTATTACGGTCCAGAGAGGTGTCCTTAATACGTTATACGTATATATCATCACGTTTAAGAAAAATCAGGTTCTGATGTTAGATTAAGATAATTAATATAGCATAGTTGACTCTAGAACAAACATTATGTAATAAATTACTTATATATCCGTTATTCAATGTTGAACAGGTCGATTCCTTTCATTCAAACTTTATTCCTTCCTTCAACTACAGTCTTCATCTTCTATTTTTATCTTCCCTGCTGTGGCTGTGGTTGACGCAGTCTATACGCAGCAAGGTGAAGTGGTGAACGATCACAAGAAAGAATTCAGAACCACTAGGTTGGATTTGCGACACTGTAGAATCTTCATCAAGTACGAGAGAGACACTGGATTAGATCGGTACAGTACAAAATACGAAACAATGGAGACATAATGTTCTTATATCTACCGCGCACATCAATCATTTGCAAGTGCACAATTTTAGTAAAGAGTCGAAAAAAAATGTTTTCGGAACCTTTTAGCTAGCGTGCTCTATTAATTTTGACTATGAGAAGTAAGGGTTAGCTTATGTAATTAGAACTAGTTTTTTTATCCTAATTATGAGATTGCAGATTGCGGTTTGATTCTCAGTTAGCTAAATAAATGAGTTCTTATTATATAAAGGACTTCAGTAGTTATAGAACGGAAAATTTAATAAAAATAATCTAATCTTTATTGAACTACAACCAATTGATGATCAAACTTTTACATCTAAATATATATTGATAATATTAATCTAACCTTTGGCACTTTATTTTAGAAAATTGGTCCCAATTTGGCTGGCGGTGACAACTCCGTTAATTGTCGATAAAATAGGTCATTGGTAAATGCTTAGTTGATGGTATACGGACAAACAAACCTCATGTTGGATTATTAGCTAGATCAGTTAAAGGTTGAACTACTTTTATTAAAATTTTACTTAGAAAATTACACATGAGACATTATATTAATTGGAAAAAAAAAACTACATTTGATGTACAGTTTTTCAAAATCACTACGTTACATGTCAAATTTTCAAAAATACTATCTCTTATCACTCACAAAATTATGGATAGTCGAAAGACTAAAAAAAAGCCAATAAAAAGACAAGTTATAAAATTCTCGAGCATTGCCGGGGTCAAAAACTAATTTACCATCGAAACTCTCGAAAGGATAGGTCAAACGATTCTAATCGTTAAGTAATTAATTGCCGTATCACCGGTATATTTTGATCCAATTTAACATATGAGGAAGTTTTCCGAGTATTGAGCAAAATACAACCAATTTAGATTTTCAAATAATCAATAAGATTGGTAAACAACAACAATTTGTGTGAGAAAATTTAAGTGATGGGTAGTTAAGCACTAAACCAAGTTACATCAAGTTCAATTGAACAATTTTCAGTTGTATGATTGTCGAATGATGTCATTTCTATCTGTCAATTATCACAAAACTGCTAAGTCAAAGTCCACATATTACGAAGGTCAAAACCCTAGAACAATTTTAATAGTCAACATATAAGTTTAATATTATCAAGCATCAAACTAATACCTATGGTGTCAGAATTGTCTTAAACAAAAATAGAAGTAATTAATTTTGGTGTAACAGTAAAAATCAAATCAATCGACAAAAGCAAATATACAAATGAATTTCAGGTTTGCCACAACATTTACAAATCTTTAGTTGTTATATTTTGTTAAAAATAAATTATCTTTTTAGATAAATTATGCAAAACATAAAAAGAAAGCTCCTAGAAAAACAAAAGTAATGGTATAAACTTTGAAGAGGATGTCAACCTAATAATGCCAGAAGAAGAAAATGTCAACCTGGCTTACCCTTGCTCTAAACTTTTATGTGATAGACAACAATTTCATAATGATGGTGCTAACAACGCGTTGAATTTCAAATTTCATTCGTCTATAAATTAGATCCTGAAGCGCTGTCAATTCTTCAGAATCATCACGTACACCATAGCTTTATACAAAGTGCAATACGCTACTAATACAGCGAGCTAAGGAATATCGTTAACGATGAAGTTTGCCATTTTCGAAAATGTTTTATTCTGTTTCTTATTCTTCACTGGATTCCATCTCTCCGATGCTTTGGCACATTACCGTTTCGAGGTTTGCATATTGATTTCAGCTATCAGTATTATGTTTGCCAAAACGAACATCAGAAATACTACGTTGATGTAGTACGTACACATGATCGTTTTTCTGTTGCAGTAATAGTTTCGAATTTAGCAGTAGCCATCACTTTGCTTTTTAAGCTAATGAAGATTTAGTTTACGCACTGATATTTTCCTATAGCTGTTACTAAAAACTTACATTCATATGAATATAGATAATCCTCATGGCTCGTTGTTTACATGGAATTGTAAACGAAAGTTTTTCACCTTTGGACTAGCTCTACAAGTGTCGTTGTCGACATCTTGTTTAATTGTTCATTAGCTGAATATTATATATATGTGTACAAACATTAGATATAAATAAGTTATGTTTCTAATTGAAAACTATAAAAATTTAGCTATAACTAAGAAAAACAATTATTTGTATTATTACTACGGGGGTGTAATAGTTTATTTGATATCTTTACTAAAGGCCTTCCACGAGCTTTATTTGATAGTTTCCTGTCCAGCCTGAGCGTTCGTCCTCCTCTCGCTCCAACTGTGGGGGTGTTATAGAGTACATAATGTAATTATGTTAGCTTTAGTTAGATATACGTAATTACTGTTGTAATTCTTGTTAAGACCTATATATATATTCAGTTAATCAGTTAATGAGAATCATCCCCTCAGGGAATTGTTCCATCTTAAAATAATATTATACACTATACTCTTTTATTTAATCTAATTGATCATAATTTGGAGGACACATAGCATATCATCCAAATGAATAATTTACACACTTACTCTTCACCACGACTCATTAGTCTCATAATATACGGAAGAAAGAAGTAACTTCAATTTTAACTTTTTATTAGTTCAAGAGTATAAACAAATTAGCTGAATTGATAGAGAACTATGTAAAACTTTTGTTATTTAATTTCAGTATCTTTTGTATCTCAATTTAGTCAATAGTGATGGTGACCATTTATTTTTTTAGTGATAAGAAATTCTACATAGATTAAACAAAAACGTTTGACTACTATGTTTATCTGGAAGGTGAGTAGAGGTTTACATTAGAGTTACGTACTACGGGTTTTACTCTTCTGATCTAGAAGAAAAAAGTAAAGGAGAGGAGGAAAAAAGAAATGAGGAATGAAGTACTCATTAAGCCACTAAAGTCATCTGTCTGGCTATATATCTTGCATGCATATGAAATTATAATACGATGTATACAACAGCTTTAATTTGCCGCTAATCTTGTGTTGCTGATCATGCTCGCAGGTAAGAGAAGAAAAATATACCCGACTCTGCAGCACAAAGAACATCTTAACGGTCAATGGACAATTTCCAGGACCAACTTTACATGTTCATAGAGGGGATACGATTATCGTCGATGTCATTAACCGTGGCAGATACAACGTCACCCTTCATTGGTATGGCTTTTTACTCTAAGCTATGTTTAGCTCTCAATATAAACTAGCTTCACACTGGTCTGGTTTACCTCTTAATACTAGCTTCGTGGTGCTCAAGTCGACTTAACTAGCATAACAATTTAAAGATCAAACCAGACAGACATATATACTTCATTCGTATTTATATACTGGTCTGCCGTCTGCATATATATGAGAGGGATAATTCGCATCCAAACACATTTCAAATTTTCAATTGCACCCTCTCCGGTTGCTAGTATCACCTATATAGTCGAAGCGCACCTTATTATGCATTCTTTTTATGTCCATATCTTCCCTATGCGAGTTGTGGACTATGTAGAAAGACAATAGGGCAGATAATTTCTACTGTCTAAATATAAAATATCAGAGTTTTTAAGTGGCCACCAATATATAGTGACTAGTTAGCATCCCGTGCTTCGCACGGTCAGTTAGTATGTGCTATATAATAATATTGTTATGTATTTTTTTAGCAAACATTTATTTTAATTAAGTATAACTTAAATTACCAACTATAGTGAGTATACTAACTCTATCTATATAGTGTACGTCCCCTATTCAGTATAACTATACTAATCAACCATAATGAGTATACTCGAAATACATACTATAAGTCAACCATAGTGAGTATAATTCAATAGTATTTAATTATATATTATATCACATATCTTTGATTAATATATGATTATTATTTAATTTATAATAATACATCATTTATTAGTAGTGTGTATTCATTTAATAATGTAATTAGTTGTATTTATGGTGTTATGATAAATAGGTCACTTAATAAAGTGGCTATGACACGTGGCACTTAACTATTTGGTGTATACATCCCACATGTCATGCCACATGTCAAACTAAAGACTCCCTACCCATTAATATATATATATAAGATTAAAAGAAGTCAAACCCTTAAAATTATCAAAATTTAAGTATTTAGCATGAAAAAGAAAACGATGAATGAGATACTGGTGGTCAGTATTATGCTCTTTATATAAGTTTAGATTTTTTTAGTTATAAATATTTTTAAATGAGGAAAATGACAGTCAAATTAATTAACGTTCCTCCCTCACTTAAGTCTAATAGCTAAAATTTACTAATTTTGTTGACTATATCAATGAATGGTGGTCACTGAAGACATTTAATCTGCTATTTAACTAGCTGATCTAATTGTTATGGGCGCGTTTAATTTAAAATCTTGTTTAGATAGTCCACATGATAGAGGCAATAATTTTGTCACAGGCATGGAGTAACAATGGCCAGAAATCCATGGAATGATGGCCCTGAATATATAACGCAATGTCCAATACCACCGGGAGGAAAGTTTCGACAAAAAGTAATATTCGGGATTGAAGAAGGCACTCTTTGGTGGCATGCTCATAGCAATTGGACTCGGGCTACTGTACATGGTGCTATTATGATCTACCCTAAACATGGCACCGGCTACCCTTTCCCCAAACCTCATGCTGAGGTCCCTATTATATTAGGTAATTATTGATTCTTTCGTCGAAAAGTCTTTGGATAGATCTAAAAGTACACTAAGCCATACTGGTCCAATAAGAACATATAAATATAACTTGAATTGGCCTTTAGGAAGTTTAATTAAGTAAATTTAACTTGTAAGGAGCTCGTTTACTTTTACCTTTGTGTTCTGTTCATATACCTCCTTTCTTCCATAAGTTTTTCTTTCATTTGTATTTTCATTACATTTGTATTAAAAAGTATTTTTATAGTATCAAATTTGTTTGATAATTAAATCTATACTTTGATAGATTCTTGAAAATCAAAGAGTAATCTGAAAAGAAAAAAAAATGGCAAATACATCTATATAACAGTGAGTATCAATCATTCGTTCAAATGACCCACGCATAAGCCTAAAAAGAACAAAGCTTCCCAATAATTGTACGTTGTCGAGAAAATTAATTTGATTTACCATGGATACAGGAGAGTGGTGGAAGGTTGACATACAAAGCCTATATTACTCATTCCTGCGGACAGGGGGAGACCCTAACCTTTCCGACGCTTTCTTAATCAATGGTCAACCAGGGGACTTGTATCCTTGTTCCAAACAAGGTAAGATTTCAAGTACATCTACGTTTATTAGATGTTGAGGATATGTCCGTTTCTAAATTATATTATGACCTTACATCATATCAAATAAATGGACTAAAATTAGACCAAAATTATATTAAATTATAATATGAACATTAGACAAAAATTGGATTATTTTTCTAAATTTTTCGTAATATATTACTTACATGTTTGCAAACTGTAGTTTTAGCTCTACATTTATTTCACTAACAGTTACTCGTGTTTAATTGGTTGTAGATACTTTCACGCTTAATGTTGAACAAGGGAAAACTTACCTACTGCGACTTATCAACTCAGTCATGCAACAGATCCTCTTCTTTGGAGTTGCAAACCATAAGCTAACTGTTGTTGGAATAGATGGCAGTTACACAAAGCCTTTCACAACGAATTACATCTCCATATCCCCAGGTCAAACTGTAGATGTGTTGTTAAAGGCCGATCAACCTCCTAAAGACTACTACATGGCAGCTAGGGCTTACGAGGGAACTCCAGGTTTGCCACTTGATAATACCACCACTACCGGTATCATACGTTACAACTCTAACTATGCTTCAAAGTCCCCACCACCCTTACCTAGTCTCCCTTTGCACAATGATACCAATGCATCTATAACATTCAGCAAGTGTTTGAGGAGCTTAGCCAACCATGATCATCCTATTCATGTTCCTTTAAACATCACAAAAAGGTTATTCTACACGTTATCTGTAAACGCTTTCCCGTGCGAGGAAGGAAATACATGTCAAGGGCCTCTCAATAGCCGCCTTGCTGCTAGTATTAACAACATAAGCTTCATTGATCCCACCATTGACTTGCTTCAAGCTTATTACCATATGATCAATGGTCAATTTACGACCAACTTCCCAAATAAACCCCCCTTGAAGTTTAACTATACAGCCGATACCTTGCCTTTATCGTTTTGGTTACCTCAGCGTGGGACAAAAGTAAAGGTATTAGATTATAATGATACAGTTGAGCTCGTTTTTCAAGGAACAAATGTAATAGCTGGAGCAGATCATCCCATGCATCTTCATGGGTATAGCTTCTACGTTGTTGGCTCTGGACTAGGTAACTTTGACAAGGACAAGGATCCTAAAAATTATAATCTGATTGACCCTCCATACCAAAATACAGTTGTTGTCCCTTATAGAGGTTGGACCGCTATACGATTTAAAGCAGATAATCCAGGTATATCTTACACCAACTTTAAGTTGTCCCGCACATAAATGTAGCTCTGTTACATAAAACAATACTAACTATTGTCTCTATTTTAATTAACAATGTAGGGGTATGGTTCTTACATTGTCATTTTGACCGGCATGCTACATGGGGCATGGAAATGGCATTCATCGTGAAGAACGGTAAAACACCAGAGTCGCATATTTTGCCACCTCCTCGTGATATGCCTAGATGTTGATAGATTCGAGCAATTATTCACTTTGAAAAAAAAACATTTGGTGCTTAGTTGTATTATTTAAAAATTGTATTGATTCCTTGTAATTATTTAACTTATGCATTTATCCTAATCTGTAAGGTAAAAGTTTGTACTTATACTAGTCACATGCCGATAGATATTTGAATTGTCAATCAACATTATTTTGGTGCCAATACGGCTTGAGTAAACATTTTATTGTTAGCTATACGTGTGTGAGAACTAATGCGTGTGATATTTTGATATTAACATGGCTTGAGTGAACTTTGAAGTAAGAAGTATCGGAAATTTCACTCTTGGAGTCCAATCTTTAATCCATATCGTAGAACATAGTATAACAAAATACACTCGTCTTTATGTACTATATGTAGGTTAAACTCTCGCCGCAACTCATATAATGTCATTAATTAATATTTCAACCACATAGTTTATCTTGCTAATATAAAACGTGCGCTTAAGAGGACAAATATAATAATATGTCAACTAGTATTTGTGAAATTACACTTATTTACAAATTTTTATCATGCTGTATAGGTATCACACCGAGTCTGCTATCTAAACCATGCACCCTTCGTACTTTTTCACTAGCATTCTCACCTATGTGGTCTTAGAACATTGTAGACATGCATGCATTTAAGGACTCGTAACAGAACATAGTCTTACAATTCCCACATAGGGCCATCATTTAGACAGGTTCATAAGTGATCTATGTCTAGGTTGTCTATTAATTTACACAGTAATTGGTATTCACAACTCCGATATCAAACTTTTCACCAAAAAAACTCTGAAATTAAACTTCATATGTACTCCACAGAAAACGAAGAAACTCAGCCAATGAAAAAAGAAAAAGGCAATAAATATATGTCTCACATATGAACATCACAAATTAAAAGAAAAAACCGTCTACTTTAATTTTATTATAAAAAGTAGACCAATTCCTTACAAGTTAAATTTTTTTAAGCTCCCTAAAAGCCTAAATTGAGTTATATATACATTTAGTATGTGTACGTTTGGCTTAGCTTGTAGAGGTGTTTTTCAACCCAAAAATTGTAAATTAGGCCAGACACCTTTAAAAAAAATGGTTTTTGAAAAACCGAAAAAACACTTTTTGACCCCTAAAAACAGAAGCACCAAATACTACTTATGTTGCTGTTTATCCCAAAAGCCATTCTCCAAATGAGGAAAATATTTTGATTTGTTCCAATATCCCATATTTATAATATTTGAAAATTTCCATTTTTCAAATACCAAAATTTCTTTATATTTGCTCCAAAATTATTGTTTATCTGGCCAAACACTTTTAAATCATATAAAACACTTCTAAACTAAGTATGTGTTTGACCTAACTTTTGAAGGTGTTTTTCAACTCAAAAATTACAAGTTATGCCAAACACCTTCTATTTTTAAAACCCAAAATGGTTTTTAAAAAATCCAATATACACTTTTGACCCCTAAAAACAGAAGCACCAAATTGTTGCTTTTGTTTGTATTTCTTCCAATAGCTATTCTCCAAATGAGTAAAATCTTTTCATTTGTTCCAATATCCCATAAATACAATGTTCCATTTTTCAAATGAGGAAACCTTTTGTATTTGCTCCAAAATAATTTTTTAAAATAGTTTGGCCAAACACTATTAAATCAATGAAAATACATCTACATTAAACTAGGCCAATCTGAAAAAGTTACTTCCTATAAACAGTTTTTAGATAAATCACTTTTAAGAAACAAAAACAGTTTTATAAAAACTAGGCCAAGCAAAATTTATATGCCTTTATTGGGTCAGCGTGGTTTGATATACATTTAAGATAAAAGTAGACGGTTTCTCTCAAGACTTTCTGGATGAACTTAACTTAAACACAATATATGTCTCAGCTACATGGTGTACCCTCTTTGAACATAGATAAAAAAAATTGATAAAAATGGAAGAAATTAGCCATATATAGGAGCAAAGCAAACAAGTTTTAAATAATAGAAGAGTAACTAGTAACTAGCAAATAGTAAATCTTATAAAATACAACAATAACATATATGTGCATCGCAATGGTCAAATACCAGTAAACACTTAAATCCGAGGTTTAAACTTGAAAGACCGGACTTCTTTTGACTGATTGGTTAATACGCATAACTATTTGCCTATTTATCTTAAAATTTAGTCATCAGATGTGTCACATTCAGGTTAGGAATACACTGGTTAATACGTGGGTTTATTGGCGAGACTGCAGAAGGACTAGGTGTGAGATCAAGCAACGCCGAGTGAACAGGGAAGTTCTATAATTGATTGGTACATCACTCCTTACGGCCTTACACTTATTGATGACTATGACGGGTTAACTTGATTCGAAATCTAATTAAGCTCCGGACTCAAATTATTTCTAACCAACCAAAACCATTTTCTTAAATTATATATGCAGACATTCAGTACCAAAGACAAGAACATCTAACAGTACGCCGTCTTCTAGAGACTTAAAATTATATTTGGATAGAGGCAAACAACATGTTTCGTACATAACTACTAACGTGGTTGTTTGGTAGGAGATGGATAGATATGTTACCACTAACACTCTTTTTGTGCTGATCGATCTCTTTCAATCTACCTACCTCATGAGTTACCTAATGAATTGTTTTGTCTCTTGTTCGATGGAAAGAAATCACAAAGCCGGACTTCAAGAATACTATTAAGTTAATGCTAAGCCCTTTTATTCAGCCATTGCCACTGTTCCAATGAGATTGAACATACACTACGTACGTTAGCAGGACGTATTTGAATATTCTGCAATCGTACTCGGATCCAAAATGATACTCCGCTTCCTGGCTATTTCATCTTCGTTAGGAACTTGGCCATTGTCCAATGTTTAGCGACTAACTGATTCAATTATTTTCTACCGTAAAATGACAATTGGTGAAGGTGTTGTAAGCTGAATCTAACAACACAAATGGTACATATTACAAACCGTCGGATATATTTATCAGGTCAAACATGTAGGTAGGCTTTTTCTGTACAATGTATGAAAGTGTACATGTAGTGTATGAAATGAGAAAAGAAAAACATGTTTTTTATTTTTTTTGTTATATTAGAACAACTTGTGTAAGAAGGAGATATGAGGATTCGATTTCAAAACAATTCTTAGACGGGTTGACATCCCAATCACTGGATCAACCTTGTTTCTCAAAGAAAAACAGGAAGTTGATGTACACGCTAGCAAAGAATGGACCCAAATCAAAGGGGAATTTGAAAGAAAAATTACACAATCATTAGAAAATATGTACAAGCACGTTAAGTGTACTAGTAGACGTAGTGTGTGGCCACACCTAAAAACTTAAAACAGGGATGGTTTCTAATCACAGCAAAGTTGTCAAACGTGTAGAAAAGATCCCCCTTTTCCTTAGGACAAGGCTTAGACTAGACTGAGTTCCAAAACCCCAAAATCCCATCTATGCTCTCTTTTCTTCATCACCTTCTCCCAACCTCAATGGTCTCCTAATTAATGGCTAAATTCTTGCACAGAAAGCTCTTCCCTTATTTAGCTTCCAGTCCTACAAATGAAACAGCCCCATGCACTGATTTCTGTGATCCAACGTGTAGTAATTTCGAGGATTGTTACACCTTCCCGAACCCTGCTGGTCCACTTCCACCACTCCCACCACCGCTACCCCCAACGACAGTTGTCGTGTCATCCTCCGCAACTAACCAAGGTGTACAAATTTCACCCCTTGTGATTGTAGCGGTTATTGTGTTAGCTAGTGTTTTCCTGTTGGTTTCTTATTATGCCTTTGTGATCAAGTATTGTTCGTTTTGGACTGGCCTTATAACCAGGCAGAACAACGATATTGATCCACTACATCAGCCAGATAACATAGGCGATTCCCATGCAATTGATGCTCTCATTCATGAACTTGATGAACATGATCCAGTGGTTGATCACCCCATTTGGTTGATTTCCACCATCGGATTGCATCAGTCAGTCATCAACGCGATCACAGTAGTAAGGTACAAAAAAGAGGAAGGGTGGATCGATGGAACTGATTGTTCCGTATGCCTTAGTGAGTTTCAAGAGGGTGAAACCCTTAGACTATTGCCTAAATGTAAGCATGCATTTCATATTGATTGTATTGATACATGGCTTAGGTCACATACCAACTGCCCTTTGTGCCGGGCAAGCATTGTTCTCAACTCTGGCAGGCCGTCTTTGGCCTCAAATGAGCCAAGTTTCGGGCATTCAAGGAGGACTGAGTTCACTCAAATGGTAGATTCAGACTCCAGTGATCTAGAATTAGGTAGCAACCGAACGGATAATAGTAGTGTGGTTGTTGGAAACCGGGGTGGTGATGTTGATAATGATCAAAACAAGGCTGAAATCGACATGAACACACTTGTAAGGAGGTCTTTCTCTATGGACTTCTTCCGGGGTTCAAGTACTCGAAATGTAGGTGGTCCTCATTTGGCAAGGAATAACTCAAATTCGAGCTCATTTCAAGTAGTAGATAGTTCATCTTCTTCTAGACCACAGCCACCAAGGGCCGCTCGAATTAAGAGGTCATATTCATGGAGCGAGAGAGTATTTTGGTCAACCCGTAATCAGAACGATCACAGTCGAGATATATCTCCGTAAGAGTTGATACTCATCAGGTTACGTAACGTTGGTGTTTGATATGGTATGAAATTACATTAGAGAAATCATCAGGGATTTTCAGCTTCCCATAATGGGTTGGACAGTGATATTTCATTTTCAAGGAGAAATTGGTTTATCAAAATGTACATATTTGTATAGACACATTCATTAAATGAGATTAATATCCAAGGCAATTCGGCTATATTAAGTTTTACAGTGGGCAGGATTCTGCAAGCATGATCTGTTCTATACCTTTTTAATTGTTTGACTGAAATTTAGCTTGTTGTGTATATACCTGTATGATTTATCCTTGATTCCATTGGCATAATGCTACTTTGTTTAACGTACAAAGGAGTTGAAAATCTCAGATCACTGAACAGCTGTTTGATGGAACTGACTTTGAAACGAGTAATGCCATGAACAACTAAGCTCCTTGAGCCCAACTCCCTTTTGCCAAAAAATAAAATAAAATTTTGATGCCCTAAAGAAAATTGAATTTGGATTCCACACAGTGACACTGGGGGTTGAACTTGTTTAGATAACTAGTTAGGATGTCCAAGCATTAACTGTGCTATAAGGCACTTGCACTGACATAATGCCGTATTGCCGTTGGTAACGAATTTCTTAACCTTTATAAGCTGTCACGATGATTCTCAGTTTTCAACTTCGTGGAAATTCTGCACCTCTTGGTGACTCCACATTCACTCCACAATATTTCGAAAATAGGTTCTGAATGCAAAGAAGTGAAGAACCATCTATGTAATGCGTTTATTGTTCTCAATAGATAGGTTTTTCTTTAGTCTCAAGTCTTAACCAACTCCAACTACCGGTCTATTTTTAAACGTGCAATCAACTACTTGTCCAGTAATGTTGTCTTGCACTATTGTGTTAACGATCTGTACTGAACAAACTAGTTAGTGCTTACACTTTATTGTACTATAATCAATCGGGCAAGTAGCAAATTGCCTCCATTATTGTAACCTCGTGTACAATTAGACTCTTTAACTTTCAGATGTAGCAAATCAACTTCATAACTTTTATCAATGTGCAAATCAAATCCAATTACATATTTTAGACAAATTAGTTTTATTAAAACTATGTGATTTCATTTAAAAAATCCAAATACTTTATTTTATAGAGTCTTATGCACAAATTAAAGTTTGCATCTTTAATCTAATTTTCCCTGATTTAAGAACCGGTGTGCATTAGATATCATATGTAGAAATGATATTTTCGTTTGTCGTGATTGTAGAAGGTCAGAGAAATGATTATCAACAATAATTATATTTATGTAATAAGTATGTATATATATATATATA
>CAAKMY010048164.1:0-12257 GCA_901111285.1 Corrigiola litoralis | reverse complement strand
GGGGGGGGGGGGGAGGGTAGAATAGGAAAGATAGTTGTAAGTGTTTTTTTTAGCTATGTAGGTCGCAGGATGGTAGGAGTCTCTGAGGGCATGATGGTCTTTGGTCTTGCCCTGTTTCTGTAAATGGATATCTTCCCCTTTGGTGTCTTTTCAATATAAATAATGACTGGCCAAATCTGTATGATTATAGTTTTCCTCTTATAAGTGGGAAAAATATTTATTCATTCTAATAGAATGTGTTGCAGATTTTTGCTCGACTCTGAAGTCTCATGCTTAAGAACCAATTTTCCCTTGCTAAGACAAACATCATTAACCAAGCTAGTTGTCTTTTCTCACAGAAGATGCGTTTTGTTAAATCAGTGTATTTCCCAGTGTGCTCTCTTTTAGCTCTGAACTTTCCTTTAAATCTAAAGCTCTGTAATTACTGCTTGTCAAATTAGGCCTTTGAAAGATGGTAGAACAAGTTATATCCATGCTCTTTGATGAGTCATGGTCATAGCTCTTAAAATTTTCTGTGGTGCGTGAAATTGACGCTGTACTTGATAAATGCTTCATTTCATGATGCCTTCTTTCAGTATCAATCATGGAAATCTCACTTTATCTTGTATCTTTGCAGGTTGTTAAGAGTTGGAGTGATATTGGCTTTAGAGGACACACGATTTTCAAGTATCAGTTACAACGACTACAAGAACAACCAAATCTGACAATAGATCAGGTATATACTAGCTTTTGACTTTTGATTGCTGGAGTATAGTAGTATATTCTTATCCTTTCTTATTTTCAAGTATCAGTTGCAAGGCATTGTGTTATTGCTTCTTATTTGATTACAAAACATCAATAAATGAAAGAGATGAGTACAAGATACATGGATCAGAGTCCAGCAAAATTAAGGCAAGCGAAAAAGTGAATTCTTTATCACATGCTACGTGTGATAAGGGTAGGATTAGCAAAGCCTATTAGTCTAAGTAGAAGCAAATTATAATTTACCAAGTGAGCAAAGAGCGAAGGAGACTGATATGAACTTCCAAGGATTTGTTATAACCTTTGCCAAAGAGATCAAGGATCCAGAATGTATAGCCACAACCATTCTTCCATCAAGGTGATATCTTTAGACACCACCCCAGCAAAACAAAGACCACCCGTTCATTCCTCATCAGCCAACATCCTATGGAAATTGTGTGCAACCTTTTCTAACCTCTCAGCTATATTGACTAGAATCTCTAATATGGAAGGACATGTATGGGAACACTAGTGAGATAAGACTGCATGATATGGCATCTCAGAAATAGATACAGTACTATCATTTCTAATCCTCAATTATAAAGATTTCTCTCCTTCTACTATTGAAGGCATTTGTGCACTTTTGGCAAAGATCATCTGAGAGCTTGTTCCTTCAGATGTCATGTCAGAGTTCTGTGGTGGAGCTCCCTGCTCCTAAAATCCGTCCTCGTGTGTTGAGGATTCAGTGCTAATTTTCTGTGTCTATCCAGTTACGATTGTGCGTTTTACATTTTATGGTCTTTGAGTTAAGATTTTTAGCCGCCACTTTTCTACACTGACTCTAACAGAATTTATACAAAAACATGCATTTTTGCAAACTATGTTTAAAGTTCATTTTGGAAACAGTCATTTCATGCTTAAATCCTGATTCATTTCTCTTCTTTAAATGCTAATTAGTTTTTAATAAACTAAGAGTAACCAAAACTGGACATCTAGATTTTTTTGCTATTGCCATTCTGCTGGTAGCTACAACACAAGCTACTCTTACTTTGTAACCTTAAGGGCTAAAGGAGATATAATCATGGGAAAACATGTAACTGGTACGTACAAAGTCTTGGTAAATGTGAAGTTCTGTGCTGCTTAGTTAAATATTTCCTTTTGTTTTAGAAACTGGTATTAAGTAGATTCCACATTCAGGATAGGAGGCCTTAAACCTAAGCATTTGTTACCTCTCATAGTAAGCACTAGGATAATATTGCTAGGTTCAAGCACAAGATTGTAAAAACGAAAATATTCCGCAGTACCCAAAATAGAATTTACTTTGGATGTGTGCTGGAAATATTCAGTCACCACTTATATCCATCCCCTCTGTCTCTCACATGGTGATAAACGTGGGAATAAAACTAATTTCGCTAACACATGCTACATATGTTCGCATTATCCTCTAGTTAACACTAGACGAACCAAATGCAAACATTTTTGTTAATGTCCATTTAAGTATTTCCTATCTAACAACGTGGGCTGCATGAAATAGGAATTTACCTTCTTCCTGTTATTGTAGCGTGAATTTTGATGCGTGAGCAGACATAATATACCATTGTTAGATTAAGACATTTGGTTGACTGTGGGTTTATATGGTTGCCTGATTATATTCCAGCTACGCTCTTTTCTTCTATTTAGTTTTATAAATTTCCTTTGGTTTTGGGTGAATGCTTTTAAATTTTCTGTTTATGCCAGCAATAGCATTTGTAGGCAATTCTACCAGGTTATTAATTTGATAGATCAAAAGCCAAATCTTCATATTCATTTATTTACCATACTGTTAATGGTTCTTAAAATAAAGTAGTAAGCAAAAGGGGAGTCTTTTCATTTCTAGTTGAAGTTAAAATTTAAAACCTGGGTTTATATATGACAATGAGTTGTAGTTGGCTAATCATACATTATTCTTGCTGGATCATAGTTGGCTAATCACACATGTAATTTAATTATATCATAGTTGGGTAACTATACATATTTATTCTTGTACATTTCTGCTGGCATTAAGAGATAGAGAAAAGGCTAGATAGAGGTGCAGGCCAAAGTTTCTTGTCTGGCCTTCCATAATATCCATGTGAATAGTGATGTTAGATGCACAAGTGCCCTTATTTTGGGAAAATTTCTAGTTGTAGGTGACAAGCTGGCAAACGCTTGCGGCTTGATTACATTAACTCTTATCTTGACTGTCTTCTCAGGTCCAATTTGTCCGAGGATGTCCACCTAAGTCTTATTCTGAGTTACCTGGGTAACAGTTTTGCACATAGCTTTCGACTTTCAAGCAATAACATCCTTTTCTACATTTTAGGCTTAATGCAATATTTTATTTATGAAGGTTGGTTTGCCGTGATATAACTAATGGTCAAGAAGATATTTGCATTCCTGTTACGAATATTTACGATGACTCACCTGTTGGCCCTGAAGGTAAGTGCACCGTTATTTCTTGAGCATGTATATCTTCTACAGACCTAGTAACTGTGCCTTCTTATTCACTGTTGCTCTGTTTTCCCATTTTGGTTATGAAGCTACAGGTCTTTATTGGGTGTATTAGTACTTCTAAACTACCATGTACCCATGAAATACTGAATCATGGAAACACCTGGAAAACTTAGGCTCATGCGGTTCTAGTGCATGTTTAACTAATAGTTTCTTATTCAGTAAATTGTTCTGCTATAATAGATGCTAATATTTTACCTATTTGACTACATAATGAGTTCATTTTGGCCTGATTATATCTATTTTTCCTTTTTTCTATCAACGTTTTTTTTTTCTCTTTTTCTGAAATTTTCTTGATGCACCTGTACCCTTGATTTCAGAGAATTCACGTTTCCCGTGCCGGTACCCGTCTCCATTCAACATAGGGTGTATATAGTCTTTTATAGCTCTGAAGGGAATGTGCTTTACTCATAAACTATAGTTTAAACTTTAAACTTCTGACTGCACTAAGAGTTATGAAGCCGAACTCACAACCAATAATAGTTCACTACTACCAGAATTTTCAGGCCATACTTTTTTGATAAGTCATCATCCTTAGTCTTAGCCTGGCATATCTTGAAGGTACTACTCCTGGGTTGATAAATGAACCTTGTACTTTAGATAAGACTACCCAGTTTCATGATAGGCAGGTGTTATACTCGTGCCTTTTCTGTGTTAACTTTCTGGTGGGCCGATGGCTGTGTATTTCTTGGATTAGAGAGTATGAAGCAACTTTTGAAGGGCTTAAGTAAAGAGAAATTTATCATGAGGTTTTTAAGAGAAGCTTATCCACTATGGCTACATCAGCCGAGTTTAGCTGTCTCCCAAGTATTGTCTCCCGATCTGGCTGGTTTCCTGTTAGACAGTTAGAGTATAAATGCTATTTATATACGTTTATCCTAATGTTTCATATCTGGCTGACCACCCAAAATATTACTTCTGAAATTCTGCTTCGTGATGTTTAAAACTTGTAGGATTTACATATATCAAGTCTATGGAAGTTACAGAAAAAGTGAAGCTGCCTCTCAGTGCAACTGGATGTGCGTGCAAGGGGAACTGCACAAATTCTAAAACATGTGCTTGTGCTAAACTTAATGGCTCAGATTTCCCATACGTGCATCATCGTGGTGGAAGGTGAGATTTTTGGTGTAACATTGTGCAAAAATATATTTTACTTGCTGGCTTTTCAGGGAAACAGTGCAATCTAAATACAGAGTATTTTGGATTTGATTAAATTTTTCTGGTGATTGCTGTGATCTGTGCCTGTTGTTATTTTGCTCCGGGACAATGATGATTTGAGCATGTGATTATGGTGACTTATAAAGATTGTTACGAATTTCATCATACTGTCATTAATGTTGCTTGTCAATTTAGTTCACTAATTTTCCTTTGCTATACATTGATACTTCTTTTCATTCAGTACCTTTTTCTCAATCTTGGAAATAAGTTTTTAAGTGATTGACATTTTTAGTGATTTTTCTTTGCTATATATGTATACTTATTTTCATTCCGTAACCTTTCCTCAATCTTGGAAATAATTTTTTAAGTGATAAACATTTTCCAGATTAGCTGTGCCCAAGGATGTTGTCTTTGAATGTGGGCCTAATTGTGGATGTGGACCTGAGTGCCTTAACCGCACATCTCAAAAGGGAATAAGATATCATCTTGAGGTAGTATAGCACCTGGCTTGTATCAAAGCTTTTCTTTTCATTTCGTACATGTTGATTGTTGATTTTTGCTTTTCCTCTTCTGAGCAGGTCTTCCGTACACGTGATAAGGGATGGGCTGTTAGGACACGGGACTATATTCCTTCAGGTGCACCTGTTTGTGAATACATAGGGGTTCTGAGTAGGAGTGATGAGCTTGATGGTGTTGATGAGAATGACTACCTCTTTGAAATTGATTGCCTGCACACCATGAATGAAATTGAAGGAAGAGAGGTGTGATTTAATTTACTTTCTTTAATTGAATGCATGTTACAAGTTTGCCTTGTTGACTTGTTTCGAGTTGGGAAGGTTCGATTTGTTGCTGTGATCTGTTTCTTGTTTCTCTACTAAATGTGCTAGGGCTTGTGGCAGAGTGATGAGCAGGATAGCTTTTATTTTCCTTAATATAAAGGGCAAAGTCAGTCAGTCATGTTACTTCTTGCTAAGTTGTGTATGGTTGCCCATGTATGTCGAACACGTAAAGTCTTGAACTGTCTACTGTAGGATCTTGCTACTTCGTTTGGGTTAGTAAGGTATGTTGCTGTCTACTGGACTTAAAATATGTCCCCAGAACCAGAAGGCATCTATAGCATAGTCACATTCTCTAATAGGATAGGACAATCAGAATCAGTATGCCTTTTAGAGCTATTTTGATCTTTGCAAATACACTATGGTGTATATTCACTGACGTAACCGATGAAAATGACACTGTTGGATGCATATTATTGGAGGAAAATTGGAACTGGAATAAAAATCTGTTGAGAAGTAGGAACGTAGCAACTAAAAGGTATTTGTGGTAGAATATGGTGAACTGAGGATGCAATGAGAATATAGGCGTGGTGTGACTAACTCTGACGTGCATATTCTGTTATTCTTAGGCTTTTCGGAACTGTGTAGGTCAGTAAGATCTGTTCTTTTATCCACTTTAAGTGTCAAGTACTAATATTGGTTGTGCATTGTATTACTTCTTATAAGCCATTTAAAGTAGATGTTCTCTTCATACAGTTCTCGGCTCTTATGCATACCTTTTTTTAAATTCTCTTGTCAGAGGCGCTTTGGAAATGTACCTGTATCTGCTACTAATGTTTTACCAAATATCGATAAGAGGACACTAGATGGTACTCCGGAGTTTTGCATTGATTCAGGTTCAAGAGGAAATGTTGCTAGATTTATTAACCACAGTTGTGAACCAAATCTCTTTGTACAATGTATTTCGAGCTCACACCATGATCTACGTCTCGCTCGGGTGGTGCTATTTGCTTCAGACAACATTTCCCCTATGGAGGTATTGTTACTGATTTGGCTGTTAGCCTACTTTGCCTTTCTATTTTTCTTGTCCACCTGTCTTTAAGATTAATTGTTAGCGATTGCTGAGGTGACTGACAGATTACGCCATGTGATATAAATGACAAATTGTATTGGGTCCTGAAGATGGTTGCTAGATTTGTTCTAAACATTATTATCGAAACAATCCTTTCTTGATTCCTTCGGCTGGATCATGAAATTTTAAAGAGCATTCCACTGCGTATTCCACTTTTGCAAAGTGCAAGCCCAATTTTCTACAATTAGCTCTTTAGCTATTAGTAGAATGTCAATGGCTATGTGAATTTATATAAGAAAAACTAAATTTTTTTGACATCCTGAATCTAGTGATGAACAAGCATATGTACGATGAGGTGGAAAATTTTACGATTCCAGGCTATTGAGTTCCTTTCTTCTTTGTTATCGAGTCAATGATTCGTCGTAATCCACTTTTCTTTTTGTAAAATGTAGTGAATAGGTTGTTAATCAAATATTGATAAGATCTCTTTTTATCAACAGGAGCTTACTTACGACTATGGGTATGCACTTGACAGCGTTATAGATCCTGATGGCAAAATCAAAGTTTTGCCATGTTTCTGCGGGACAGCAGAGTGTCGGAAGCGTTTATATTGATTCTGCTTGGTATTGTTCCTAATCCTATTCATGTGCAGCAGAAGCAAAACCATTCCATTTTCTTGTCTTACTTCATGTAAATTGGCTCCATTGTAATTGATAATTCCATATTTATGGGTCGATGAATGAAATCCTAGTGGTTTCTCTGTGAATGTGAAGTTTTATAGCAAAAATTCTTCCGTGTGCCACTGTACACAATCATCCCCAAAATTCTTTGCATAATCGTTTGAACGTTCGTTTTTGAAGAACTTTGTAATGCGGCCTTGTTTCTCATGATGGATGCTGAGTACTTTATGGTGAATATGTACAACCTAGACTTGCTAAATAGGTCATTCGGACTGGATTTAGACCATGTCAATGCAAGTTGGTAATGTCTCTGATCAATCATCCTATGCATTCAACAAAATGAAGTTGATATTGTCATGTTTTGCCCTCTTTTTTTTTATTTTTTTTTTTATAATGAATCTACGAACATGTGATTTCAGATTGGAATCGATTATTTTGAATTTGGGTTCGTGTTCAAATTTTCGTCTTCATGTCCAAATTGAACCTCACATAAATTTGCATGTGATATTCGGGTCTCTATCAATTTTGTCAAGTCTAGGTATACACTATAATTTACTTTTAATACTCATAGTTGTTTAATAATTTGAAAGGAGCCATAAAAACACTATAGACGAGTTTCAAGCCAAACCTGCTAATAAATGCTACTACCTCTATTTCAGTATTTTGTTCTCATTTTATTTTGTATAAATTTTAAGAAAAGGGCACAAAATGGTTGTGGTTTATCGAATATGCAAGTGGATGAGTCAAAATAAATAGAGGTCATTAGATGTGCAAGTTAACGGGCCAAAAAAGGAAATAGGAACAAAATACAGAATGATAACAAAATATTGGAATGAAGGGAGTATAATTAAGGCTCATAGTCATAGTTGATGATGTATATACATTACTACTATTCATTGTAAACGGGCCATTATGTTAAATCGTAATCAAGGGTGCTCCAAAACTTGCAATTAGCCCACCAATAAAGTAGGATATCTACAGAAATGGTTTATTTTCAACTTAAAGTTTGATATGATCACATATTAGGTTAAAGTGGTCATTTTTTAATAATCCCGTTTAGACGGAGAACTTTAAACGGTTAAATAGTCTTTTATAAGACTTTTGGAAGGAGAGAGGATGCCTAGAAAAATCTATACTAATACTATTAAAAGGCATTGTAAAGCCAGGAGCACGCCACGTGGATCGCCACATCATAATCTGACTAGGATGCATGATTAAATAGTATTAATGCAATTTTCATGTCACAATGTAAAAACTATGAACATTAGTGGCTACTAATGAGCTAATAAAGAGTCATACAACGTAACATAACTAATGAAAAGTCATGAATAACGTATTTTCATATGCATTTCTACAATTAATTACTAAGAAATGATCAAAAAAACGCCCATCAACCTCATCCCATATTTACATCAGTGCAACACAACGTTAAACAACCTCATGCAATTACAAGATCTGCTATTCCGCATTCTCCATGAGAACTATGAACCCTAATGGGGGTAATTCAAGCAACAATATCCAGCTTAGAAGTACTTGATCGAACACCCTCATATAACTAAGTCATCCACTATTGACGTGCACAAGTTCGTGCATCGCACGGGCCCAAAAACTAGTGGATAATCTAAATGGGGAAAGTAGCTAGTTAAAGAAAGAAATCACATACATAATGAATTAGAAGGGCCGATAGTAGCCTAACTTATTTAATTAAAATAGAAAAATGAAATGAAATGAAATTAAAAGGTAATAAATATGCCTCACATGTGAACATATTTTAAACGTACTAAATGTCATGCCTAATTAGATAGTATTTTAAACGTACTAAATGTCATGCCTAATTAGATAGTATTTTAAACGTACTAAATGTCATGCCTAATTAGATAGTGGAGTCAGTCATAAACCACGATGTATTCACATAGAAAATCATATGTATCCTATTTGAACATGGATACAAAAAAAATGAAAGACATCGACCATATATTAGAACAAACCCAACAAACATCAATTCAACAAACAATAAAAGAGTAACTTTCAATTCAACAAACAATAAAAGAGTAACTTACAAATTGCAAATCTAACAAAATACAACAGTAGCATATCTATGCATCCTAAGGGTCAAATACTAGTTTTTTTCTAAATTCCGTTAAGGTGTCTTTTTGCACTACCAAGAAGGTTATTATATCTCTAATGATTGAACTCAGACTGTATATGCTCTATTTTATTATAATCAAAGCTAAAAACTTTGGAGGGAATTAAAAAAATTATAAGTCGATAATCGATTCCCTTTTTCGATTAGATTGATCGCATTTCGTGAAAGGTTTTGTTATTAGATTGATCACATTTAGTTAAAAAGGAGCATTGATTATGAAATATGTCAAAAACTTTAAGACTAAAAATTATTCACTAGGTAGCCTACACCAACTGTCCTAAAAAATAATAATTAAAGTGGTAGATACCAAAGTAATCTCCACTTCAACTATTAATTCCCTTGTGGGGTGAAGGCTATAGCAGGTTACTAAGTTGAATGTCATAATTTCATTATAAAATGAAGAAATTAAAATGAAAAAAAATCTATAACTGTATTTCAAGTTATTTGGCAACCTACTGATTACTCTTGTTCAATTTATAATTGTCTTTATATATTTTTTATATTATTTTAATGTCCCATTATATGCTAGTATGAATAAAAAACGGGTTAGGTTTACATTTGCCAGATCTAAATACACTTAGTGGCTAACATTCAACTTTTGATAGTTTTTTTTTTATATATTTTTTTTAATTTTATAGTTTAAATGTGCGCACAAAATCGCTGATAAGAATCGAACCCTCAACTCATGATTGAGATAATAGAGCTCCAACCATTTGACTACTTGAGTTATTTCTTTTCTTATTGAGGCTTATAATTAATGTTGCATGTAAATGACTACTATTTACGTAAATAAATGGTCCATAGCTTGTGTTAAATTGGATTTTAAAACAAAAACCTTGTATTATATTGGAACTAGTTTTTGGCCCGTGCGATGCACGGAGTTGTTTTTAATTATACTAATACAAATAGTATGACACAACTATTGTGGTCTCATTGAAAACAAATAATAATTGTATGAGTTTATAGCGGCTCACAAATTTCGTAAAAATGAGACATAATGATTGAAAAATCATAATGCATGAAACAATTTCCGAGGTGAATATTCTCCTGTTGTTTATTCTTATTATTTTGAGATACCAGGGATATAATACCCACTCAATTTTTTTTATTTTTGTTTTGCCGAGCTTCTTTATGTGGTCGTACAAAGGTACTTGATGACAATAGTAATAAATATAATACCAATCGGTAGTATATTGGCCCCAATGTTGCCCATGTTTAGTAATTTTTTATTAGATTTTTTTTTGGTAGAGGCTGAATGGTCGTTGTAGATAGAAATTACCAAATTAATATGTTCTCGTTGGGATTTTTTTTTATGCTGAACAAAATTTTTTATATGGTCACTATGAGGCATGGGCATAACACGTAAATTAATTTTGATCTCCTTATATTTTTTCCTCATTGGGTAATGCATAAAGTTTTGAGCATTATTAGTGGTGGATTTTCTTGTTTGCGGTAGGTAAAGCATGAAGGGAATGACAATAAGAATGGTATTATCGATGATCGTTAACAATGATTTATAGCTTATTTTTTTATATAGAGGTAGAGGAGTATGATAGCAATATAGTATGTCCTATAACCTAATTGTAGGGAAAATGCCGCGAAATGACTATTACAATAATTAGTCAAAGACTATTGATTTGGCATATTAATTTTATAGGTGCATTTGGACTTACATTCATGTATGAAGATGGAATTAGACCTAAATTTAATTTTTTCGGTTATTGAAATCCTTGATTGGAGAATTGTAAAAGTCATATATTAATAATTAATAACTCGATGACACACATTAGTTATATGATTTATTAGGTATTTGATGATGTGGCTGTTGAGTTGGAGGTGACGTGGAATGCAACGTGGCACATTCCCATGCATTCAACGCCTTTTAATAGTACTTATTATATAAATATAGATATAGATAGATATAGATAAATATAGATAGATATAGATTTCCCGCTCTAATAACTTAATAAAGGGTGCTCCAAGCCTCCAAAACTTGTAAGTAGCCCACCAATGCAGCGTAAGGTTATGAAAGCTTAAACACGGAAGTGGTCCCATTGAGGGGTCACAAGAAGAATACGACCCTTCACTAACTCACCTCCTAAATGACTACCCCTTAATCTTATTGCGTTGCTATACCCGGTCTCGAAGGTTTATTTGGTAAATAAAAATAACAATTGAAGTGCCTTTGATTAGAGATGATGGCAGGTTGCTTAAGCATAGGGGAATGACAAGGATAGGCATTGTATAAACCGTGTATAAGAAGGGCAATTGGTTGCCCTCACTAATATAGAAATTCTCAATTCAAAACAGCAAAGGAGCCACTAATAAAGGGACACTAATGAGTATTTGGTAGATGATTATGCCCAATATTCTAATGTAGGATGAGGTGGAGAAGTAAAGAAAAGAGAGTTGCAGGGAGGATAGGTTTTTTTCTTTAAGTGGTAGGGTACGTTGCCTTATGGGAATAAAAGGATCATATTGCAATCAACATCATTATCTTCAAATCAATATGAGATTAAGATATGATGTGTAATTTTAATATTTTACACCCTAATTTCATTCAAACTAGCATTAGTGTGGTATATTTATGTTTGATATGATTCTACCATTCAAGGATTTTTTGAATAGGAGAGGCAATGATCAGTGAAGATGTATAACATTAGCTAGTACACTATGTATATATAGTAGTAAAAATAGTATATAATGATTAATTCCATCTAGCTAGAAGGCATTAGCTCTTCTGTACGAAGAAGGAAAAAAAAGGCAAATTTATCAAGTCTTTCACATGGACATGGAAGATGGCCCCATAAAAGAAAAGCGACAGAAATTATCTAAATAAAATGTATTTCAATCTAAAATTTGATCGGATGTAAAATGAAAGTGATGATATTTTATTAATAATGTTAAAAAATCAATGTTTCTTATATTATTTAAATTGTTCAGCACTTTACAATTAGATCATTTTTAAAATAAAACGGTTTTTGCAAAATTTATGGAAGAAAAGAAGATAGTATAAAAAATAGATAGTCTAGATAGCGGTATAGTGAAGGAAACAAATCCTGTAGATAATAAATTAGAAGATACTCCCTCTATTTCCACCAATTCTTTATATTTGACTTTTGACACTATTTGAGATTATACCTTGACTGTTAATAAATCAAAAAATATAATTTAAA
>CAAKMY010048162.1:0-19016 GCA_901111285.1 Corrigiola litoralis | reverse complement strand
AAGCATTCTCATTATCTCACACTATGATTAGTTGAGTAAACAAAACAAATATAATTAAAAATCGATTGACCGTTGAGGACGAAACATATCATTGTTAAAAAGATGATGAGGTAAACATGTTTGATTGAGTTGAATTCTATATTATATTCCAATCCTTAAACAATTGCAAAAATGCATCTGTACTCAACTAAGTAAATAATTTTCAAACCTGAAATAATACTATAGGTCATTAAAGCCTTAAGTAGAGGAGAAGAAAAGAATATAATTGGAGAAAAAATGTCAAATACCGAGCATTTGCATGATCATCCATTTTTGCACAAACGAGTAGAACAATAAAACATAAACTAATCACTTAAGAAACCAGACCCGACACATGCATTTGTGCAATTACAATCACAATTGTGCTGGAAATTGAATATGTGAACCATGGGGATCAATTGTCACTCTACTTGATCTACAAATTCCATAATTTTGATTGTTTTTGTACATAGAAAAATTGTACTACCTCATCTTGGGACCTCTACATTCTCACCTCTAAACCTCGCCTCCCCAAATTCGATTGCTTCAATTTTTAACGACTATGACAAGGTTGCATACATCTGAACCACCACACCCGTAAACCCAATTCCTAACCAAGTATTCGACACAATGCCTCAACCACCAAACAAAAACTTCATACAATTGTACCCTCTAAGACTGCGAACATCTGAACCTCCAAACCCATAAACCCAATTCTTAACCAAGTATTCGACACAATGCCTCAATTACGAAACGTAAACTTCATACGATTTTAAGGTTGCGTACATCTGACCCTCCTACATCAACGAAAAACTAAAATTGAGGTCTCCAACCAAACGCATCACCGCCCCCACTCGCACCCCCACTTACACCACCATAATTCGCCAAACTAACCCCACCGCCACCACCACTACCACCACCAGCGACATTCCCAGTCACAGCCGACGACTGACTAGCCGTCGGCTGCGGCTGCTGAGCTTCCTGCCGCACCTGCTGGCCCTCCCCTCCCTCCTCGCCTTCCTCAAGCGGCAACCTATCAAACACGGCATTAGCAAATGACGCCGCCATGAGCACAACCGGCCCCGACGCAACCAACGGGCCCACAACACACCCACCAACAACCTGCCCCTGCCCGCCCGACAGAAATATCGTCAGCCCGCCTGCCCCGGGCGGGGCAGGCGGGGGCAGCGCGGTCCCGGTCAGCGACAAAATCTCGAACCTCCCGTGCAACGTCATCACACTGCCAGCTGGCGCAGCAGGTTGCTTGAGGTTCACATTAGTAACCGCACCCGTACCCGACAGAATACAAACACCTCTTCCGCGTCGACAAGCGAACCGGGTCACGGACTCGACTATATCGGACCCTGGGCTAATTTCCAGCACGTGGGACCTCAGCGCGTTTGGGCTGTCCCGGGTGATAATGATGGGTGGTTTGGGCTTGTTCTTGGACCCGGGTGGGCGGCCTCTGGGCCTCCGACCCGAAGATGGGTTTGTCGGGTCGGCGTCTCCGGAGCTTGTTGCTGCTTCTGGAGTAGTGTCTGGGTTGGCTTGCAGCTCCAGCATTTTATTGGGTTTGAATGCACAGGAAATGTTTGTTAGAATGTCTGAATGAAAATAACTTTGGAAAGATGGTAGTAATATAAAGAGGGGAGGGGAGGTTGGTTTTGAGTGTATTGGTATTGATGAAAAATGTGTTTTGGTGGTATGTGTGTATGGTTTTGTGTATGTGGGAAAAAGGGTGTTTGGACTTTGAATGGGGTGGAATTCAAAGAAAGCGGAGTTCAAGGAGGAGATGGTGTAATAACTTTTTTTGTTTTATTTATTTTTAAGTATGGGGAGGTGGAGTGTGATTATGTAACAGATTAACATCTCGTTTGGTATATAGGAGTCTAGGTGTGAATGAGAGTTGAACTTCTAATATAAAAAATTACTTTTTTTTTTATAAAAAAAGAGTTAGAAGGATCAATTTTCAGCTTTACTCGTGTATTAGGGTTTGTCTGTGGAGAGCAATTCAAGTAATGCATTGCATCCATCCCAGGTGAGCTAGGTATGGTATGAGTCAAGTGGGCGATGGGGCGGGTAAGTGTACTTAAACTTGTCCACGTCATAGGTGGTCGGGTTGAGTTGAATTTAACGGCATACTCGTCCTCCCCTGTCCCATATCCACAATCGCGCCACAGTTTCTTCATGAACCCTTGTAATGGATTTCAATAACATATCAATATGTGAATTTTGATCAATTTGAACGGGTGGGGAGAGAAAGGTGGTTTTAAGTGAGTGGTGGCTATCCACTGGTGGCGAGGCGAGTGCGGTTTGGACTCTATACCTGTCGAAGTGGGTGTGGGTATAATATTTCTGTCTGTGGTGGGTGGTGGGGGTCAAATATATATAAGGTATGGTACTATGGGTACATCTTTATCCACTGCCAATCTACCACCCCACCTTATTGACATCCTTACCGAAAATGAACTGTTAATTGGATTTGAGATTTAATCTCAAACATAAGTTTCCCATTTCACTCATCCTACTCATTTATTTTTCATTTGAAAAAGGCATAATAGTAAATTTAATAATTACGGTGATGAATTTCCACCTAAATTCCTTCCCCTAATTCCACTTAGATACTTAATCTAACTCTCATTTTTGATCCCATGACATATCAAACGAGTTTTCAATGTAATGGCAAACAAAACATGAAAAGAAAAGCCGAAGTTGGGAGGGAGGAAGGGATGAACAAATGCTTTCTTGACTAAGAAGGTATGGAACTTTGGTGCTTTTTTAGGGGTGAAAATGGGGGATATTGTTTGTTTATTGTGGAGGATTTAGCTTTGCTGAACATCTCATCAAAAGCATATATTGTTTAATTAATGGATAGATTATTATAATCACCAACAAAGTGTGGTTAATCTAAAGTTAACAAAGGAGAGGAATATTTGAGTGTTGTGAGTGAGCTAACTAGTAAGATTATGAGAGTCGTGTAATGTAGCCTTTTGAGGCTTAAACAAATGTTTCGCTGGCTAAGTGACTATTAAGTATGACATATTGAGGATTACTAGCTTAAACTAGTGGTGAGTTTGCGAGAGACTACAGTCTTATAAATTATAATGGTGATTACACGAAAGCTCAGAATTGATTAAATCATGGGTTTTGAAAAGGATCTTCATATTCTTTATCATCAGTTTGCAAACATGTTTTACTTATGGCTCTATCTTATTCTCAAGGAGGCTAGCTAGAACAGAATGTTCCAGGAACCATAGTGCACCAATTATTCTTTTTGATTATAAGGTATAGGCGTACAGTAACAAGTTAACCCAAATGGTTGGGAACTTAGTCTCTCACTTTCTTAAAATAGTATACATATCCTATACTTATTACTAATATTCACTCCACTGGAAAAGGAAATCTTAATCTCTGTTCATACTTACGATCGTCTTGCTTTGTACAACTGAGTTCCAAATTATTGACAAAAATGGTTTCGTTCAATCCTCAGAAGTTCAATACTGTCATTCTCATGTGTAGGGTCATTTATATATTTTGGAAGGCATGACAAATTGATTGAAGTACAAATTAAATTAGCTGCTCAACTTTTGAGGTCAGACCGTCAGCGTGAGAACTGAGAAACATCATCTATCAAGGTGACGCCCTTACGAGTTACGGCAGTAGTCCTTTTGTATCGATTACAAAGTTGTCTGTAAACGGAAATCTCTGACATGAATTTATGTGTGACAATATATGATCTACATATGTCCTGTTGCATAAGCAAGCTTCTTAATAAGAATCTGTAAGTTCCTTCATGACATCTCTTGGTCGTCCTTTCATACGTATAAAGAAGAACAAACAACACTGAAAAAAGGAGCAAGAAGATACTGTTTGTTCGAATTTTGGCGTGTCAATATTCTCAAGAATGTTGTACTACGTATCTCTTTAGAGAGAAAAATTTGACAAGTAGATGCATATAGAGCTTGCATGGTTGTACACATTCAAAGCTGATCATCTACAAAGTAAGCCAAGAAGCGGTGTAACATGACATCTAGGGTGGCCTAGTGGGCATAAGAACTAAAGCATGCTAAGAAAGAATTATAAAGCCAGGAAACTCGCTTTCAAAACCCTTTTTCGCGTGTAACATATGGTATGTTTGATAAAATTTTAACAATGAAATTGAAGAATACTAATGCAAGCTGCTGGTTCTAATTTCTGGTCTCCTAGTCGCTGGTATCTAATCACACAACAGCTCACCAAAACCACTGAGTTCAAAATGACTATCGTATTCACTGTTTGGTGCATGAGTTTGCATAAATTATTTTATAAGGTAACAAATGAGAGCCGTCCAATAAGATCAATAAGGCTTTAACAAATGTAACATGGGCAGTAGATTATATTTTTTTTTGTTACAAGAGAGGGTCTAAGTCAAGTTGCCTTTTCTGTTTCTTTAATAAATGGGAATTGCAAGCCCAAAAAAGATATGGCCTAACATGTAGGGCATTATGCTGAATGCTAATATGGCTTATAATATCTATTGGATACTTAATCTCATTGCATAAGTTTGCTCTCATGTATAATTTTAAATCGGTACTGATATTGTCACTGCTCACTGGTTATATAAATCTTGATTGCACAATACAGTTGACAATCATGGTAAGCATATCATACTTATGCATTCAGAAGTTTCAAGTAGGATGAAAAGTTCAATTTATTGAATGTTGGCTAATTAAATAGAGAAGTACTTTGTATGATGAAAAACGGACTTGTGGGATTTAGAGCTCGATGAATACATTCATGTTTCAAGTAGTAAGACTCAAACTCACCATCGTCTTACCGTAAAATTGTCTAATCTAAGTTTTGGTGCATATAAAAACATCTATTGCATTCTTGAACACATGTTTGACGTTTGTGAATATGTTTGATCTCAACATCCAAATTGTTGAAACCTCAACTAAAGAAAAATCTGCGATGAAGAAGATGACGAATGATGATTGTAAATGGCCTATACACGACAGCTGAAAGTTGGCATTATATGATTATATCAACAATTAGGAGCCCTGGATGAATTATTCGTTCTATAAAGCATGAAAAGGCTAATTGAAAACCCTAATGACATTGATTACAAGAGTGAAAGGCTAGTACAACTTTGTGAATGGGTCCTCCAAAATGAAATTGTGGCCTCGTCGGCCTTATTTGATTATGACACCAAGTGTTCTTAGCCTCTTAGGCAAGTGAAAAGTATTGTAGCTAATGTGCGGATAGGGTGTTAGCTCAGCAATAGGCCCTCTTGCCCTTTTGCGTTGACAGGCCCACAGGTCCCATATTCTTATCCACACTGAAAGTTAAATGCTGCAAAATTGTTCGGTTCTCTTTTCTGTATGCGATGATATACTCCATGAGAACATCTGAACATCATGCATAATCTGCCAGCATGCAGGTGGAATAAATTTTAATGTTTCTTCCGGAGGTCAGCTGGCTGAAAGTATTTCATCAATCCCACTTGCTGCTATTCTTTCCAAGCAAGGAGCACTTGTGCAACGGCAAGCAGAACTGCCTTAACTGCCATACTAGCACCCAAATGGCAGGAAGCCAGGAACAGACCTTCACATGTCAACCTTCCTTTGCGTATCAAATTCCTGTATTTTGTTTCACCTAGGTCCAAGTGGATGTGGAACACTAGAGAAGTACAGATAGTGTTGGTCACTTGGTATGGAACTAGTAAATAAGTACAACTGCTCCGTGACAATCATGCTACCAGGAACACAAATCCTCTAAGCATAGCAAGATTGCAAGAATGACAATCCTACCAAAAGACCAGTTTGGAAACGCTTCATTAAGGACATTAAAAAAGAAGAAAAGGATGTTAGTGAAACGCTTCATTTAACAGTTTTAAGTCATTTTCGAAGTGAAAACCTCACTTCCATAATTATCCAACACAAATTACCAAAAGAGATAGTTTAATACTCCGTACTAACTTACAAACGTGGTCACGAATTGGTTAAAGTGATCTTTTTTATTGCTTAAATTTAGAAAAGACTGTAAAAGTAGACGAGCTCCATACAAGTTAAATCAACTCAAACTTTCTACAAGCCAGGTTAAATCAGAGACGTATATCTCTTTATTGGATTAGCGTGACCCCGTCTTCTTTGATGATAAAACAGAAGGTTTCTTCCAAAACTCTATGGTTTCACTAATCCTATAATGAAAGGCACCACTTTAAATCAAATAGTGATAATTTACATTCTGTCTAATTTTAACTTAAAATTATACTATATCATACAATGCTTTCAAATTGTACAATACAACTTTGAGACTTCCCACTCTTTGATTTTAGACTTTTCGTGGAAAGATCATCATGACTTTTGTGCTTACACTAAGCTAAAATTTGGAAAAATTATATATCTACCGTGTTGTTATCAGTTTAGTAGTCACCCTATCACATGATCTTCAATTTTTTTAATTTTAATTTAAAGATAAAATAAATCATGCAAAAGGGTGGATACCAATTTGATACCAATCCGGTGAATCCTAAGTTTTCGCCCAAGCCAAAACTCAAGACCCAAAATTCGTTGCAAGCTTTGTCCAAAGGCAAGGATACTATCGACCTTAAATTAAAAAGTACCCCAAAGTCTACACTCGTTAGTTCGTTAACTTCAGGTGGGATTTCAGGCTTCAACTACCAAAATACCAAGCAATCCAGTACAAACCACTGTAAACCCCATCCAAACTTATTCCAATCCAATCCACGGTAGATAACTCTTTACCACCCCATAATCAACAGCTAAGATCACACCTCTTTCTCTCTCCAGCACAAATTAAGAACACATAAACACCTCCTCATTCCCGCCCATCCACTCACAATTCTCCATCATCCTCATCTAGTCATCTCCTTCCAAAACTCACTTCACTCACACTAGTCACTAATCATCTCCTTAATCACCATTTAGACACTCTATCACCTATATAAACACCAACAATCCCCAAATTAAAAAAAAAAAATCTTGAGAATAATCCCCAAATTAGTGAATTACCCACAAATTTTAACATTTCTTCATCTAAATAACTTAATAATATCTTTTGATCAAAGTGTATAACAATTAATACCCAAATTTCACCAATTAATCACCCATCTTCACCAATTGAACAATACAAGTCTACAAACCCTCACATGAATTTTAAAACCCACAAAAATTGTCACTCAAGTTTCAAACATTTTCATAAAAATCACACTTTAATCACCCTTCTACCAAAACCCTATTTTCCCAATTCACTAATCACCCATTTCTCATTTCCCCCAATTCAACCACAAACCCCAATTACACCCACATTAATCAAAACCATCATAAATCAAACACCAAGGTTTAATCTTTACCACCTTTAATCACCCACTCTCATTTCTTTTCGAAACCCCAATTCAACTAATCACCCATTCTCATTTCTCCCAATTCAACTACGAACCCTAATTAACTCCCAATAACTTGATTACCAAGCTTTAATCACCCACATCATTCCCTCCAAAACCCAATTTCCCCAAATCAATTAATCACCCACAAACCCTAGTTCCCCAATTCAATCAATCACCCATTTCTCATTTCCCCCATTTCACCTAAAACCCTAATCAATTCCAATTAATCAAAACTCACATAAATTAAACACCAAGCACCAAACTTTCCATCATTTCCCCTAAATCAATTAATGACCCACAAACCCTAATCCCCCAATTCAATCAATCACTCATTTCTCATTTCCCCCAACCACTCCCACATTTATCAAAACCCACATAAATTATCAGTCTTTACACCATTTCCCTCCAAAACCCTAATTCCCCCAATCCCTTAATCACTCACTCCCCCATTAATCAAAATTTTCGTAAATTGAAAATCAAGAATCAATCTTTACATAATTTCCTCCGAAACCCAATTTCCCAATTCATTTGATCACCCACAAACCCTAATTCCCCAATTCAATCAAATTCCCAATCACTCCCACATTAATCAAACCCCACAACAAAAATTAAACACCAAGTTTCAAACTTTAAATCATTTCCCCCAAAACCCATTTTCCCAATTCAATCAATCTCCCACAAACCCTAATTCTCCCCAAATGAATTAAATTCTTCAAAATAAAAATAAAATTGATCAAATTCAACACCAAGTTCCAAACTTTACATCATCTTTTCCAAAACCCTAATTCCCCAAATCAATTAATCACATGAATTAAAAATCCCCCAAATCAATTAATCACATGGAGAACCAAGTCCTAAACTTCGACATAGAAATCGGCACCCCCGCCGGCGCCGGCGGCTCCGACGACAACACCTCAATCTCCGGCGAGATCCACATCCCGGACTCCATCGACCTAGAACCCTACGAAGGAATGGAATTCGAGTCCGAAGAATCCGCAAAAGCCTTCTACAACTCCTACGCCCGCCGCGTGGGGTTCAGCACACGTGTCAGCTCCTCCCGCCGGTCCCGCAAAGACGGGGCCATCATCCAACGCTCCTTCGTCTGCGCCAAGGAAGGCTTCCGCAACTTAAACGAGAAGCGCACTAAAAACAAGGAGATCAAACGGCCTAGGATCGTCACACGTGTCGGGTGTAGGGCCATGCTGGCCGTTAAGATTAGGGAGGAGTGTGGGGGGAGGTGGGTTGTTAGTGGGTTTGTTAGGGAGCATAATCATGAGTTAGTGGCAGCTGATCAGGTGCATTGTTTACGGTCCCATAGACAGATTTCGGGCCCCGCCAAGACGCTTATCGATACGTTGCAAGCGGCGGGGCTTGGACCGAGGAGGATTATGGGGGCGTTGGTTAAAGAGTGTGGGGGTGTTAGTAAGGTTGGGTTTACTGAGGTGGATTGTAGGAATTATATGCGGAATAATCGGGTTAAGAGCTTGGACGGCGATTTTGGGTTGGTTGTTGATTATTTGAGGCGGATGTCGGGGGAGTGTTCGGATTTTTTTTATCGCGTGCAGGGCGGGGGCGAGGAGGAGGATGGGTTGGATGGTTTCGAGGGGGCTAGTACTAGTGGGGGTGGGAGTGTGGGGAATGTGTTTTGGGCGGACGGGAAGGCGGTGTTGGATTACGGGTATTTTGGTGATACGGTGACGTTTGATACGACGTTTAGGTCGAATAGGTATAGGTTGCCGTTTGTGCCGTTTACGGGGGTGAATCATCATGGACAGCCGGTGTTGTTTGGGTGTGCGTTTTTGGTGAGTGAGTCGGAGGAGTCGTTTGTTTGGTTGTTTAATACGTGGTTGGAAGCGATGAATGGGAGGCGGCCGGTTTCGATTACGACGGATTATGATGAGACGGTTAGGTCGGCGGTGTTGAGGGTTTTTCCGGAGACGAGGCATAGGTTTTGTAAGTGGCATATATTTAAGAAGTGTCAGGAGAAGTTGTCTCATGTGATGCTTCAGCATTCTTGGTTTGAGGCGGATTTTCATAAGTGTGTTGATTTGCCTGATTCGGTGGATGAGTTTGAGTCATGGTGGTTGTCGCTTTTGGATAGGTATGATCTGAGGGATAACGAGTGGCTGCAGTCGATATACTCTGCTCGTAGGCAGTGGGTTCCTGTGTATTTGCGGGATGCCTTTTTTGCTGAGATGTCGATTACACAACGGAGTGATAGCATGAACTCGTACTTTGACGGGTATGTGAATGCGTCCACCAGTCTTAGTCAGTTCTTTAAGCTTTATGAGAAAGCACTGGAGAGTCGAAATGAAAAAGAAGTTAAAGCTGATTTTGAGACGATGAGTACTCCTCCTGCTCTTAGGACCCCTTCTCCGATGGAGAAACAGGCATCTGCGCTCTATACAAGGAAAATATTCGCAAGGTTCCAAGAGGAGCTAGTGTCGACTTTGACATTCATGGCAACTAAGGCAGAGGATGATGGGGAGGTTATAACCTATCAAGTAGCAGAATACGGGGAGGATCATAAGGTTCTCTATGTGAAATTCAATGTCTTAGAGATGAATGCAACTTGTAGTTGCCAGATGTTTGAGTTCTCGGGGCTTCTCTGTAGACATATTTTGGCCGTTTTCAGAGTGACTAATATTTTGACCCTCCCGTCTCATTACATTCTGAAGAGATGGACGAGAAACGCTAGGAGTAGTGTTATATTAGATGATCAACGTGGTGTTTGTGCTGTGAATAGTTATCTGGGGTCCCATACAGTTCGATATAATACCCTACGTCACGAGGCTTTCAAATTTGTAGATGAAGGGGCTAGTACGTCAGAGACTTATGATATTGCAATGGCGGCTTTACAGGAGGCTGCAGAAAAGGTTGTTCACGCTCTAAAGAATGGGGGAAGGAATCCTATGGCAAATGGGCATGTTAAGGACTCATCTAGAGAGGGAAGTCGCGGCAATTCAGCCTGTATTGACAGTGTCTTGAACTTTAATAACCAAGCGCCTGAGGTATATAAAACTATCTGGCCCTTGTGGATTATGATATATGCAGTTAAACTCTGGTTACATGAAATGCCTATTCAGTTACTGCTTAATTTAGTAGCTGACCTTTTTTATGTTTTGTGTAGCTTTTTTCTGTTCATCTTAAATCCTCTTGCTTCTCTGCGCATCATTGTGTCCTGTTTCTGGTCTTTCTCTGGTTATAAATCTTTATTGTCGCATATAATTACCTGTGCTCCGAATGTCTGTTGCTCGACAGCAGTCTTTGTTATAATTGGGTGATTGTTTGGAAATGATATTGGGCGTTTGCTAGATTATGTCACATTTTTGGAGACGTGCAGTTATGTTTTCTGTGTTTTTGCTTCGTTAGGCGAGATTAATAGCTTGGTAAGACTCGTTGCACTGCTTTTCTTGGTCCATTTATGTCTGATGGAGCCAAAATTCATATTTCTTTGGTTTTTGAATGTGATGGACTCCGCCGTTTAAGTAAAACAGAGTAGTAGATGGTCCTTACAGTATAACTGGAGTAGCTTGTGTTTAGTTTTTGTTGGGGAGGAGTCCTTACTTTTTCCATATTGGTGTACTCTTATAATTTGTACATTTACTCTTTATCTTATGAGAAAGGATTTAGCTTGGAGATGGGTTTGTGATTGATGATTCAAGTAAAATTCCTTTTTTCATTCATATCTGGCTTGTCTGCAAAATACTACGTATTACAGTAAGGTGTTTGTAAAGCAGATTTTGATGGTAAATTAATCTAGGATACGCGTTTTGAGTTGGCAAGAATATGACTTTGCTCATTGCTGTATAGTTTTTCTTTTTCTTTTTTCTTTGTCATATCGGGATTGCGAGAGTCCAAATTTGCCGGGGACTTGGCATATATTTGCTGAGGATGACGTGACTGTAGTTTCTGTGGTTTCCTTGTAAAGGATGATTTATAGGCTTTTTCTGGCTCTACTACCTCATTACTTCCTTAGAATTAGGGTGAGTTTTGGGCAATGGACTAGAATGTCAAGCACCCAGAACTCTATTCAATATGGAGAATATTGGAGATAGTATTCTTTTGTTTTGTTTCCTGGATTCTGCTTACTTTGTTTGGCTAGGTCACTCAGTTTTGTTGAACTGAGGGCATCTGCTGGATTTGCTAAGTTACTCATATTATAGCATGTTAAGCTGTAGGGTGCTACTTATGTGATCAGAAACTTGCTTAACTATCTGTCCAATTCTGTGTCTGTTTAGGATCACATGGATCAGAAAATAAGAGAACTTAACATGGAGCTGGAGTCAGCTAGTCGAAAGTGTGAAGTATATCGTGCCAACTTGCTTTCAGTTTTGAAGGACATCGATGATCATAAACAACAACTAGTGGTGAAAGTTCATAATGTGAAGCTTAGCCTGAAAGATGTCATCTAAAGGTGCTATGCTTATAGTCATGTATATGAGATATCCTGAGTCAATTAGCTGCGGAATTCTCTCTTTTTTCTTTATACGTTGTACATCGTGTGGATAGTAGGAAAGTAGTATTCTCAGCCTTGGACATAGCAAATGTAAACTCCTAACATAACAAATCTGTACGTCACAGTTCACATCAGTCAATCGGTTCTTTTGATATTCTGTGGAAATGGACGTCACTGAGCTTTGGTGCTTACTATCTCATATTCGTTTGTGGTTTCTCTATTTCCAAACATGGCCCGTGTTCAGAAGCTCTCTTGTTAGACCACAATCATTAAATAAGTAGATGAGCTTCTTATTATGTTATCAATTATGAGCTTGAAGGTGTCGTGTGCAGGGGGGGAATAGGTTGTCACACAGTTGCAAGTTTTGCAACCTTGGAGTGAGTGGTGCCGCATGCTGAACTTGTACAGCTGCTATGAGAAGAGGTGTTTTATGAGAAGAGATGTTTATGAGTGTCGTCAAAACGGAAAAAAGGTTCAAATGACCAAAAAGAACAGTATTTATGAGGAGATGTTTTTAAAATTGGACGTGGGAGGGATGCTGAGCTGAGCTATAACAATGGATTGGCTAGAAAACTCTTTCTTGTATAAGACTGTTTGATGTGGGCTGACCGTTTTAATGTGGTCACTTTATGGCTTGAAGTTGCATGTTTTTTAGTGTTAAAGTAAAGTGGCCACATTAACTAGAATTGTGACTAATCCTAAGTTAATTCAAATCATTTTTTAAAGTCTTGTGAACGGTAAAAAGTAAAAGCCCTTTGAATCTCGATTTTATTTTCTTGAACGAACTAATTCTCTACTTCTTATTAAACCTATATTATCTTTTTTCAGATAAAGATTTGCAGTGATCTTATCATGAAAGTTACTGATATATTATCTTTTTCACTTTAATTCAAGTTGTTGTGTGAAATGAAGTCTTTCTATTAGTTCTATATATACTGTAATGGTGTTGCGTTCATACTCCCAAGTCCTACCAAGCCTTTTCAGGAATTATCACATTGGATGTATAATGTACAAAATTCTCATACGGAATTGATATTCCTTCTTAAAATTTTGCGAGTGTTTTCTCTCTCTTTGCTTCGCCAGCCTTTTCTCACTTTGCGCCACCAAACCAACTCACATCATTTTTCTCTCTCCGTCAGAGTTTTCTCTCACATCATTTTGTCGCCTTTCATCACGACAATTTCTTGTACAAAAGCATGAGATTCCGACCTAATAATTGCCAGAAACGCGTGAAGAAGCATGCCTAAAAAGCTAGCTTCTTAAAGCGACGATGCGTTTGTGGTGGTTGTGGCGATGCGACTGTGGTGGTGGCGATGACAACTGTGGGTGTAAGGCTAGAGTTAGGATTTGGGACAAGGTTTGGGCTTGGGTGCTAGGGTTAGGGTTTGAGATTTGGGCTTAGGGTTTGGTTTGTAGGTTTCTTCGAATATTAAACTTTTTACTTCCATGTAATTTGTTATTTTTATGTAATTTATTCATAAAGAAATGAAATTATGTTTTACAAGCAATTCATAAGATACAAATGGTAGTGATTCCCAATGGTATGTGTGTCGCTTTCAGCGCCTTTCCATTTAATTTTCGTCATTTTGGTTTTAGAGGGGACATGCGTATTGCGTCCTTGAGATTCCCTCCCCAACCTTCCCCTCCCCTCGTGCCACATGTCACCAACCTTCCCCTTGCTCATTAGTCATCACTCCTCCTATATATACCCACATAATCACGTACCCTCACCCATACATACCCACAATATTCAAGCCATATATACCCACATACATGTGATATGACGAAAATTGGCAGGAGGAATCCTAAAGAAATATAATGAAGAATGGAACAAGGAAATTGGCTAAGAGTATCCCATGCATAGCCCAAACCATCGGTTTTGCCCATTATTCACATGCTCGAATCAAGCGATAAACACACCGTAAGTTTATAAAGAAGGTGAAATGTCAATGCCATATGGTAAAATTATGCCCCTGTATACCTTGGGGAGCATGCTCGGTAACTTTCGTAACATTTTCCGAAAAAACAAAAATCGACCGAAAAAGTCGGTTTTTGTTGACTATAACCCACGAAAAAAACCTCGTTTTAGACCCTAAATGTAATCGGACGAAAATTGGCAGGAGGAATCCTAAACACATATAATGAAGAATGGAAAAGAAAATGGGCTAAAAGTAGCCCATGCGTAGCCCAAACCATCGCTTTTGCCCATTATTCACATGCTCAATCGAGCGATAAACACACCGTCAGTCTATAAAGAATGTTGAATGTCATTGCCATATGGTTAAATTATGCCCCTGTATACCTTGGGGAGCATGCTCGGTCACTTTCGTAACATTTTCTGAAAAACCAAAAATTGACCGAAAATGCCGATTTTGTGGATCATAACCCACGAAAAAAGCCTCGTTTCTACCCCGAAATGAAATCAGACGAAAATTACTAGGAGGCATTCTAGACATATATAACGAAGAATGGAAAAAGAAAATTGACAAAAATTAGTCAAAGCATAGCCCAAACCATCCGTTTTCTCCATTATTAACATACTCGAATCGAGCGATAATTAAACACACCTTAAGTCTATCAAAAAGGAGGAAATAATTTACCATATAATACAATTAAGCTCCAGTGGTCCCCAGGAGCATGCTCGGCCACTTTTGGAATATTTTCCGGAAAACCAATAATCGACTCAAAATTCCGGTTTTTGTGGACTATAACCCACGAAAAAACCTCGTTTCGGACCCGAAATTTAATCAGACGAAAATTGGCGGGAGAAATCCTAAACACATATAATAAAGAATGGAACAAAAAAATTGCCTAAAAGTAGCCGATGCATAGCCCAAACCATCGCTTTTGCCCATTATTCACATGCCCGAATCGAGCAATAAACACACTGTAAGTCAATAAAGAAGGTGGAATGTCATTGCCATATGGTAAATTTATGCCCCTGTATAACTTGGGGAGCATGCTCGGTCACTTTCGTAAAATTTTCCGAAAAAAACAAAAATCGACCAAAAAAGCCGGTTTTTGTGGACTATACCCACGAAAAAACCCCGTTTCAACCGCGAAATGGAATCGGACAAAAATTACTAGAAGGCATCCTAGACACATATAATGAAGATTGGAAAAATAAAATTGGCAAAAAGTAGTCAAAGCATAGCCAAAACCATCGGTTTTCTCCATTATCCACATGCTCAAATCGAACGATAATTAAACACACCATAAATCTATAAAGAAGGTGGAATGTCATTGCCATATGGTAAAATTATTCTCCTTTATACCGTGGGGAGCATGCTCGGTTAGTTTGGAATATTTTCTGGAAACCCAAAAATCGACTGAAAAATCCAGTATTTGTGGACTATAAACCACGAAAAAACCTCGTTTCGGCCCCGAAATGTAATCGCACGAAAATTGGCAGGAGGAATCCTAAACACATATAATGAAGAATGGAACAAGAAAATAGGCTTAAAGTATCCCATGCATAGCCCAAACCATCGGTTGTGGCCGTTATTCACATGCCCGAATCTAGCGATAAACACACTGTAAGTTTATTAAGAAGGTGGAATGTCATTGCTATATGGTAAAATTATGCCCATGTATACCTTGAGGAGCATGTTCGTTCACTTTCGTAACATTTTCCGAAATACCAAAAATCGACCGAAAAAGCCGGTTTTTGTGGACTATAATCCACGAAAAAACCTCGTTTCTACCTCGAAATGAAATCAGACGAAAATTACTAGGAGGCATCCTAGTAATATATAATGAAGAATGGAAAACGAAAATTGGCAAAAAGTAGTCAAATTAAAGCATAGCTCAAACCATCGGTTTTTTCCATTATTCACATACTCGAATCGAGCGATAATTAAACATACCATAGGTCTATCAAAAAGGAGGAATGGCTTTACCATAAAATACAAATAAGCTCCAGTAGTCCTTTGGAGCATGCTCGGGCACTTTTGGATTATTTTCCGGAAAACCAAAAATCGACTGAAAAATCCGGTTTTTGTGGACTATAACCCACGAAAAAACCTCGTTTCGGACCCGAAACGTAATCGGACGAAAATTGGCGAGAGGAATCCTAAACACATATAATGAGGAATTGAACAAGAAAATTGGCTAAAAGTAGGCCATGCATAGCCCAAACTATCTGTTTTGCTTATTATTCACATGCTCGAATCGAGCGATAAACACACTGTAACTCTATAAAGAAGGTGGAATGTCATTGCCATATGGTAAAATTATGCCCCTGTATACCTTGGGGAGCATGCTCGGTCACTTTCGTAACATTTTCCGAAAAACCAAAAATCGACCGAACAAGCCCGTTCTTGTGGACTATAACCCACGGAAAAACCCCATTTCTACCCCGAAATGGAATCGGACGAAAATTGGCGGGATAAATCCTAGACACATATAATGAAGAATGGAATAAGAAAATTGGCTTAAAGTAGCCCATGCATAGCTCAAACCATCGGTTTTGCCCATTATTCACATGCCCGAATCGAGCGATAAACACACTGTAAGTCTATAAAGAAGGTGGAATGTCATTGCCATATGGTAAAATTATACCCCTGTATACCTTGGGGAGTATGCTCGGTCATTTTTGTAACATTTTCCGAAAAACCAAAAATCAACCGAAAAAGCCGGTTTTTGTGGACTATAACCCACGAAAAAACTCCGTTTCTACCCCGAAATGGAATTAAACGAAAATTACTGGGAGGCATCCTAGACACATATAATGAAGAATAGAAAAAATTTTTGGCAAAAAGTAGCCTAGGCATATCCCAAACCATTGGTTTGGTCTATTATCCACATGCTCAAATCGAACGATAATTAAACACACCGTGAGTCTATAAAGAGGGTGGAATGTCATTGCCATATGTTAAAATTATGCTCTTGTATACCCTGGGGAGCATTTTCGGTTACTTTCGGAACTTTTTCCGGAAAACCAAAAATCGACTAAAAAAGCCATTTTTGTGGACTATAACACAAAAAAACCTCGTTTCGGCCCTGAAATGTAATATGACGAAAATTGGCGGGAGGAATGCTAAACACGTATAATGAAGAATGGAACAAGAAAATTGGTTAAAAGTAGCCCATGCATAACCCAAACCATCGGTTTTGCCCATTATTCACATGCTCGAATCGAGCGATAAACACACCATAAGTCTATCAAGATGGAGGAATATCATTGCCATATGGTAAAATTTTGCTCCTGTATACCATGGGGAGCATGCTCGGTCACTTTCGGAATTTTTTTTGAAAAACAAAAAATTGATCGAAAATGCCGTTTTTGTGGATTATAACCCACGAAAAAACCTCGTTTCTACCCCGTAATAATATCAGACGAAAATTACTAGGAGACATCCTAGACACATATAATAATGAATGGAAAAAGAAAATTGGCAAAAAGTAGTTAAAGCATAGCTCAAACCATCGGTTTTCTGCATTATTCACATACTCGAATCGAGCGATAATTAAACACACCGTAAGTCTATTAAAAAGGAGGAATGACTTTACCATATAATACAATTAAGCTCCATTAGTCCCTAGGAGCATGCTCGGACACTTTTGAATTATTTTCCAGAAAACGAAAAATCGACTGAAAAATACGGTTTTTGTGGATTACCCACGAAATAACCTTGTTTCGGACCCGAAATGTAATCAGACGAAAATTGGCGGGAGGAATCCTAAACACATATAATGAAGAATGGAATAAGAAAATTGGCAAAAAGTAGCCTAGGCATATCCCTAACCATCGGTTTGGTCTATTATCCACATGCTCAAATCGAGCGTTAATTAAACACACCGTAAGTCTATCAAGAAGGAGGAATATCATTGCCATATGGTAAAATTATGCTCCTGTATACCCTGGGGAGCATGCTCGGTCACTTTCGGAAATTTTTCAGAAAAACCAAAAATTTACCGAAAATGTCGTTTTTGTGGATTTATAACCCACGAAAAAACCTCGTTTCGGACCCGAAATAAAATCAGACGAAAATTACTAGGAGGCATCTTAGATACATATAATGAATAATGGAAAAAGAAAATTTGCAAAAAGTAGTCAAAGCGTAGCTCTTCATTATTCACAAACTCGGACCGAGCGATAATGAAACACACCGTAAGTCTATCAAAAAGGAGGAATGGGTTTACCATATAATACAATTAAGCTCTAGTAGTCTCTAGGAGCATGCTCGGTTATTTTAGGAACATTTTCCGAAAAACCAAAAATCGACTGAAAAATCCGGTTTTTGTGGATTATAACCCACGAAAAAACCTCGTTTCGGACCCGAAATGTAATCGGACGAAAATTGGCGGGAGGAATCCTAAACACTTATAATGAAGAATGGAACAAAAAAATTGGCTAAAAGTAGCCATGCTAGCCCAAACTATCTGTTTTGCTTATTATTCAAATGCTCAATCGAGCGATAAAAACACCGTCAATCTATAAAGAAGGTGGAATGTCATTGACATATGGTAAAATTATGCCCCTATTAATATACCTTGGGGAGCATGCTCGGTAACCTTCGTAACATTTTTCGAAAAACCAAAAATTGACCGAAAATGCTGTTTTTGTGGATTATAACCCACGAAAAAAACCTCGTTTCTACCCCGAAATGAAACCGGACAAAAATTACTAGGAGGCATCCTAGACACATATAATACATAATGGAAAAAGAAAATTGGCAATAAGTAGTCAAAGCATAGCCCAAACCATCGGTTTTCTCCATTATTCACATAATCGAATCGAGCGATAATTAAACACACCGTAAGTCTATCAAAAAGGAGGAATGACTTTACCATATAATACAATTAAGCTCCAGTAGTCCCTAGGAGCATGTTCGGCTACTTTTGAAATATTTTCCGGAAAACCTATAATCGACTCAAAATTCCAGTTTTTGTGGACTATCCCACCAAAAAACCTCGTTTCGGACCCGAAATGTTATCGGACGAAAATTGGCGGGAGGAATCCTAAACACATATAATGAAGAATGGAACAATAAAATTGGCTAAAAGTAGCCCATGCATAGCCCAAACCATCGGTTTTGCCCATTATTCACATGCTCGAATCGAGCGATAAACACACCGTAAGTCTATCAAGAAGGAGAAATATCATTGCCCTTCTGTATACCCTGGGGAGCATGCTCTATCACTTTTGGG
>CAAKMY010048151.1:10558-20618 GCA_901111285.1 Corrigiola litoralis | reverse complement strand
GTAAGTCTATCAAGAAGGAGAAATATCATTGCCCTTCTGTATACCCTGGGGAGCATGCTCTATCACTTTTGGGAAATTTTACGAAAACCAAAAATTGACCGAAAATATGCTAGTTGTTGTGGACTATAACCCATGAAAAAACCTCGTTTCCACCCCGAAGTGGAATCGGACGAAAATTACTGCGAGGCATCCAAGACACATATAATGAAGAATGGAAAAAGAAAATTGTCAAAAAGTAGCCAAGGCATATCCCAAACCATCGGTTTGGTCTATTATCCACATGCTCAAACCGAGCGATATTTAAACTCATCGTAAGTATATCAAGAAGGAGGAATGTCTTCCATATAATACAATTAAGCTCCAGTAGACCCTAGGAGCATGCTCTGTCACTTTGGAAAAATTTCCGAAAAACCAAAAAAGACCGAAAAAGCCTTTTTTGTAGACTATAACCCCCGAAAAAAACTCGTTTCGGCCACGAAACGGTATCGAACGAAAATTGACGTGAGGCATCCTAGACCCATATGATGAAGAATGGAACAAGAAAATTGGCAAAAAGTTGCCTAGGCATAGCTCAAACCATCGGTTTTCTCCGTTATTCACATAATCGAATTGAGCGATAAACACACCGAAAGTCTATAAAGAAGGAAGAATGACATTTCTATATGCTACAGTTATGCTCCTGTATACCCCACGAGCATGCTCGGTCACTTTTAGAATATTTTCCGGAAAACCAAAAATCGAAAGAAAAAGCCGGTTTTTGTGCACTATAACCCATAAAAACCTCATTTCGGCCGCGAAATGTAATCGGATGAAATTGGCGGGAGGAATCTTAATTAAATATAATGAAGAATGGATCAAGAAAATTGACAAAAAGTAGCCCATGTATAGGCGAAACCATCGGTTTTTCCCATTATTCACATGTTTGAAACGAGCGATAAACACAACGTAAGTCTATCAAGAAGGAGGAATGACCTTGCCATATGCTATAATTAAGCTCCAGTAGACCCTAAGAGCATGCTCGGTCACTTTCGGAACATTTTTCAAAAAACCAAATACCGAAAAAGCCGTTTTTGTTGACTATAACCCACAAAAAAACTCATTTTGGCCCCGAATCGGAATCGAACGAAAATTGGAGGGAGGCATCCTAGACCCATATGATGAAATATGGAACATGAAAATTGGCAAAAAGTAGTCTAGGCATAGCACAAACCATCGGTTTACTCTATTATTCACATACTCGAATCGAGCGATAAACGCACCGTAAGTCTATAAAGAAGGAAGAATGACATTTCCATATGCTACAGTTATGCTCCCGTATACACTAGGAGAATGCTCGGCTACTTTTGGAGTATTGTCCGGAAAACCAAAAATCGCCTAGAAAAGCCGGTTTTTGTGGACTATAATCCACGAAAAAACCTCGTTTCGGACCCGAAATGTAATAAGACGTAAATTGGCGAGAGGAATCCTAAACACATATAATGAAGAACGGAACAAGAAAATGGGCTAAAAGTAGCCCATGCATAGCCCAAACCATCGGGTTTGCCCATTATTCACATGCTCGAATCGAGCGTTAAACACACCGTAAGTCCACTAAGAAGGAGGAATATCATTGGCATATGGTAAAATTATGCTCCTGTATACCCTGGGGAGCATGCTCGGTCATTTTCGAAAATTTTTCAGAAAAACAAAAAATTGACCGAAAATGCCGTTTTTGTGGATTATAACCCAACGAAAAAACCTCGTTTCTACCCTGAAATGAAATCAGACGAAAATTACTAGGAGGCATCCTAGACACATATAATGAAGAATGGAAAAAGAAAATTGGCAAAATTAAAAGTAGTCAAAGCATAGCTCAAACCATCGGTTTTCTCCATTATTCACTTACTCGAATCAACGATAATCAAACACACCGTAAGTCTATCAAAAAGAAGGAATGGCTTTACCATATAATACAATTAAGCTCCAGTAGTCCTTTGGAGCATGCTCGGGCATTTTTGGATTATTATCCAGAAAATTAAAAATCGACTGAAAAATCCGGTTTTTGTGGACTATAACCCACGAAAAAACCTCGTTTTGGACCCGAATGGTAATCGGACGAAAATTGGTGGGAGGAATCCTAAACACATATAATGAGGAATGGAACAATAAAATTGGCTAAAAGTAGCCCATGCATAGCCCAAACCATCGGTTTTGCCTATTATTCACATGCTCGAATCGAGCGATAAACACACTGTAAGTCTATAAAGAAGGTGGAATGTCATTGCCATATGGTAAAATTATGCCCTTGTATACCTTGGGGAGCATCCTCGGTCACTTTTGTATCATTTACCGAAAAACCAAAAATCAACCGAAAAAGCCGGTTTTTGTGGACTATAACCCAAGAAAAAACCCCGTTTTCTACCCCGAAATGGAATCGGATGAAAATTACTGGGAGGCATCCTAGACACATATAATGAAGAATGGAAAAAGAAAATTGGTAAAAAGTAGTCAAAGCATAGCCAAAACCATCGGTTTTCTCCATTATCCACATGCTCAAATCGAACGATAATTAAACACACCATTAGTCTATAAAGAAGGTGGAATGTCATTGCCATATGGTAAAATTATGCTCCTGTATACCTTGGGGAGCATGCTCGGTCACTTTCGAAATATTTTTTCCGGAAAACCATAAATCGACTGAAAAAGCCGTTTTTGTGGACTATAACACACCAAAAAACCTCGTTTCGGCCCTGAAATGTAATATGACGAAAATTGGCAGTAGGAATCCTTAACACATATAATGAAAAATGGAACAAGAAAATTGGCTAAAAGTATCTCATGCATAGCCCAAACTATCAGTTTTGCCCATTATTCACATGCTCGAATCGAGCGATAAACACACCTTAAGTCTATAAAGAAGGTGGAATGTCAATGCCATATGGTAAAATTATGCCCCTATATACCTTGGGGAGCATGCTCGGTCACTTTTGTATCATTTACCGAAAAACCAAAAATCGACCGAAAAAGCAGGTTTTTATGGACTATAACCCACGAAAAAACCCCGTTTTCTACCCCGAAATGGAATCAGATGAAAATTACTGGGAGACATCAAAGACACATATAATGAAGAATGGAAAAAGAAAATTGGCAAAAAGTAGTCAAAGCTTAGCCAAAACCATCGGTTTTCTCCATTATCCACATGCTCAAATCGAACGATAATTAAACACACCGTAAGTCTATAAAGAAGGTGGAATGTCATTGCCATATGGTAAAATTATGCTCCTGTATACCCTAGGGAGCATGCTCGGTTACTTTCGAAACATTTTCCGGAAAACCAAAAATCGACTGAAAAAGCCGTTTTTGCGGACTATAACACACCAAAAAACCTCGTTTCGGCCCTGAAATGTAATGTCATAAAGCTCAAAGTTTATGATCAACATCAGCTTGTCATATCTGTGCTTCGTCAAAAAAAAAAAAAAAATGTTCCAAGCGAACCAATAGTTGTTCATTTGCATCGGATTTGGAGTCTTTGCCAAACATAATTATCTGACTGGTTTTCGTAGTTACTTAGAACTAATTCCTTTATTCGGTAGATCAACGAGAATACGAGATTAATCAATCAATTAAGACATTTCCTCTGAAATTTCTTTTAATTGTGTGTGTTTTACTCCACTATAAATTTAATTTGCACATTAACTTGATTACAAATAATTATTTGCAGCAACAATCAGAACCACAATGCAGGTGGATGTAATAGTCAATTTCAGAACAGTTTATCATACATCCCATGCACTGATGTACAGATAATGATATATTTGCAACCACTGACACATCCCCACATTCTGTTTCAGCTCCCAACCCATGGAAACATGGAAATTTGATATAATGAAACTCCAATCAGCAGAATTACCAATATTAACACCTACCATTCTACCAATACAAAGGTCGATCTAGAGACCATACGATTGCAGCCTTTTTTGGAATTGATTGAAATTTGAGGCAAGCTAAGTACATTAATGTATTTGACTACTACGGGCGGTTAACTAAAAGCCAGCAATACTCTAATCATACTAACTTTTCATATCAGGTTTAACAAATTCTCTTGATTATGGAACTAAAGATTGTTTCAGTGACCGAAAAAAATAAAACACAACAAATTAAATCCTAGTTTCAATTACCAGTTGCTAGAGTAAAAAATAAAGTGGCCATTAGTCAACAAGGAGACACGCACAAACTCTTCAAAACAAAACAACCAACTTAGCAACATGAAAAATTATGTCAACTACAGAGTAATTATTGCAAATAAGAAGCATATATCGTAAACTTTCTTGAGCCTTCCACCCAAAGGGGATGATGTCGATCATATATCTTCAGCCATATAGCAAATCACAGTTCGGTTCTACACATCGGGCATGTAAGGTGTCCCTTCACAATCCAAGATATCAAGCAATCCCCATGGAATATGTGATTGCAAGGAAGTAACGCTGCCTCCACTTGAGCATCAGACTCTATCACATCTTCTAAGCAAATTGGGCAGCACCGGTTTTCAAACTTGTTCGAATAACCACTCTTCAAGAACGTCACCCCAGCTTCATCGCTTAGATAATTCTTGGCAGATTCCCTAAGTGCCTTCTCCACCTCCTCTTCACCATCCTCATCTTCTTCCATCTGTTCCTCGCCTAAATCAAATCCATGATAATCAGGCTCATGATCACCCTCCTCCTCCATTCCATATTCTTCTTCACTAGAATACTGGGACTCGTCTAGTTCACTCTCGACATCCATATCACTTTCTTCTTCACTAGAACACACATCAGGCTCCAAATTCAGCGGCATGCCCTCCTCACCGAATATCTCAATGTAAACGTTCATAGCAAGCGACCTACGGCCCATGCTATCAATCTCCTTGAGCAATGTGTCAAAGCCACGACACACCACGTCTGAGATTTCATCCCAAACAGGTATGACGCAGAACAAAGCAGTGCTTGCTATGTTGTTGTCAATCCCAAACTTCTCGAGCCACCCACGAACTATACGGTCCAAGTCTTCACGTGTAAGATTAGGATCCCTTTCTAGAGTGAAGGTCATAGAAGTCTCTTTGCTACCGCCATCTCGGCAGTCATCAGAGAGCATGTTAACAACAAACTGGTGGTCCAATGGATCGTTAGCAGAGTTCGTAGCGGTCTTCACAGCCCAGGCTCCAGCTGATACCGCACGTGATAAGCCCATAACAATTGAACGATCAGCAAACATGAAGGGCCTTGATGTCCTGAAAAAGTGCTTGATATCAGACGACAATTCAGACATCTCGACCTGTTGTTTATGTTCGTGATGAGAGTTTCCCTGCTGATTCTTGTCTTTCTACTAGAACCAAAAGTTTATGTTTATGATGAGAGCTTTCTCCTGGAGTCCTGGTGCTGCGTATATATATACTGTATGGTAAGGTTAGGGTTTAAACCGACTTACGTGTTAACCCTAAAACAAAGTAAAGAATAATTACCCTTCAAGAAATAGGAATATAGTAGAGCATGATAACAAAACAGCTGGGCCTATTCTCGTTGGATGGTGAAGATGGGCTGACAAGTTACAAACGGCACCGCGCAAATCTATCAATTGGATAGCGTTATTACTAATTTCTTGCAAAAGATATCTATAAAATCTAGTATGATGTACGTTGTTTATTTTAAGTTAAAATTAAATAGTCTAAAATAGTTCTTTTTAAGCCCAAAATACTCTTTTCATAGTATCATAGTATTAATAAAGTAACCATCTTAACTCAATACTTGATTAGGTTTAATTTAAAAGATTAAATCTTTTAAAAATTTGTGAAACATATCAAATATTAATGCTCCACTTTCTCTTTCTTGATTTACATAATATTGATGATAAAAATGATGATTTTAATTTGTGATTTGATTCTTTTTTAAAAATCAATATAGACCGCCTTAATATTTTTTATTATTTTTTGGTTTTAACGTACCAGGATTAGTCCGAATTTGAGTCTGTAAGATCAATAGGGCGGCTCCCTCTGAGTTTTAATATACTGCATTATCATATTCTAGGGGTCTCGAACATGAGACTTTATGTTAAGCCAGAAAAAATTTGTCTTTATGTTTAATATGTAAAAAAAACAATCATGACAATTCAACGGTAAAAAGACATTTTTATTAGTTACCCTTTGATGTAAAATTAACATCAAAAAGAAAGGAGAGATCCTTTTCAAAACACCAGGGCAAAGAAAAAGAAAGGATCATTGATGCTTTTTGACTAGATTAGAAAAGGCAAGAGTAGGAAAGTAATTAAAAATCTAAAGCTATTTACAGTTTTTTCTTGGTATTAAAAATTATTTATCACATTACTAATAATATTGTTATCTTAAAAACTCTATTATCCTATATGTAAAATAATTATAAAATTATTCAATGGAATAAAAATTATAGATACTAATAAAGAGGTCTAATAAAAAGAAAATATACATCACCGGACCAAAAACCTATTTTTATTTTTAAGTTAAATCAAGACATGCAAGACTCTATGATCCAATTGAGAGATTTGGGCTCTCCGTTTAAATCTTGTCAGCCCACTTTCTCTATCCGGTACAAATCCGCCAACTGTTATTATTATCTACTTGATCAACGTTTACGCGTAAATAATGAAAGTCGGTTATTAAACCCTCACCAAGCAGTATATATACGCAGCTCCAGGAGAACAGAAAAACTCTCATAGTATCATCACTAACATATACGTAGAAAGAGAAGAATTAGCAGGAAAACTCTCATCACACATTAACAACAGGCCGAGATGTCTGAATTGTCGTCTTATATCAATTACTTTTTCAGGACACCAAGGCCCTTCATGTTTGCTGATCGTTCAATTGTTATGGGCTCATCACATGCGGTATCAGCAGGAGCCTGGGCTGTGAAGACCGCTACGAACTCTGCTAACGATCCATTGGACCACCAGTTTGTTGTTAACATGCTCTCTGATGACTGCCGAGATGGCGGTAGCAAAGAGACTTCCATGACCTTCACTCTAGAAAGGGATCATAATCTCACACGTGAAGACTTGGACCGTATAGTTCGTGTTTGGCTCCAGAAGTTGGGGATTGACAACAACATAGCAAGCACTCCTTTGTTCTACGTCATACCTGTTTGGGATTATATTTCAGACGTGGTGTGTCGTGGCTTTGACACATTGCTCAAGGAGATTGATAGCATGGGCCGTAGGTCACTTGCTATGAACGTTTACATTGAGATTTTCGGTCAGGAGGGCATGCCGCTGAATTTGGAGCCTGATGTGTGTTCTAGTGAAGAAGAAAGTGATATGGATGTCGAAAGTGAACTAGACGAGTCCCAGTATTCTAGTGAAGAAGAATATGGAATGGAGGAGGAGGGTGATCATGAGCCTGATTATCATGGGTATGATTTAGTCGAGGAACAGATGGAAGAAGATGAGGATGGTGAAGAGGAGGTGGAGAAGGCACTTAGGGAATCTGCCAAGAATTATCTAAGCGATGAAGCAGGGGTGAATTTCCTGAAGAGTGGTTATTCGATTAAGTTTGAGAAACGGTGCTGCCCAATTTGCTTGGAAGATGTGATAGAGTGTGATGATCAAGTGGAGGCTGCGTTACTTCCTTGCAACCACATATTCCATGGGGATTGCTTGATATCTTGGATTGTGAAGGGACACCTTACATGTCCGATGTGTAGATTTGAACTGTGATATGCTATATGGCTGAAGATATGATCGATCGACATCATCCCATTCGGGTGGAAGGCTCAAGAAAGTCTACAATATTTGTTATTTGCATTAATTAGTTGGTATAATTTTGCATGTTGGTTGTTTTGATTTGAAGAGTTTGTGCGTGTCTCCTTGTTGACTATTAGTCACTTTAATTTTTAATCTAGCAACTGGTAGTTTAATTTAAACTAGGATCTACTTTGTACAGTACTTTTTTTGGTCATTAATTAAAGCAACTTTTTAGTTCCATAATCAAGAGTACTAGCTTGTTAGACCTGATATGAGAAGTTGTTATGATTAGTATAATGATGGCTTTTTATTTACAGCACGTAGCAGTCAAAGATATTTATGCACTTGCCTCTAAGTTCAGTCAATGCTAAAAGAAAGGCTGCAATCGTATGCTCTCCAGATCGAGCTTTGTATTGGTAGGTGTTAATAGTGGAAATTTTGCTGATTGTAGTTTCATTACATCAAATTTCCATGTTTCCTTGGGGGCCGAAACAGAATATGGATGTGCCAGTGGCTTATATCCTAATCTGTGCATCAGTGCATCGGATGTATGATAAACTGTTCTGAAATTGACCGTTCCATCCACCTGTATTGTGGTTCCTGATTGTTGCTGCAAATAATTATTTGTGGCAAAGTTAATGTGCAGATTTATAGAGGAGTAAAATACAAACAATGAACAGAGATTACAGAGCAAATTAGTTACTGCTTAGAAAAATTAGTTATAAATAACTGCAGAAATCTGTCAGATAAGCCAAACTCCAAAACCAATACAAATGAACAACTATGGGTTCGCATAGGAAAAATAATCGATGAAGCACGGATATGAGAAGCTGATAATGATCATAAATTTAGGCTTGCCATTTCTACCAAGATCAATGACTATAGAGTCTGCCTCATTAACATCTTTGTCTGCAATCCACTGAGCCAACGAATGAACGAATTCTCAACAAGCCTCCCAATACGTACATCTCCTTAGTGGCCTAGCACCATAGGTTGGAATGTTGGATCATACCCTTCTTGTATCAACTTGTCCCTCACACTATCCTTTAATTCATCTAAACAACTATGTTTTGCTTTTCTAGCCTTTCATACACTTTACGAAGCATTATTTCCAATATCGTCCGCAGATCGTTAATTATGCTCTCTAGACCTTGTATTGGCAGGTGTTAATAACGGCAATGCGGCTGTTTGGAGTTTCATTATATCGATTCCATGTCCTTAGGGGCCGAAACACAATATGGATGTGTCAGTACTCAGTAGTTGTGAATATATATCATAATCTGTGTATGGGATGTAAGATAAACTGTTCTAAAATTGACTGTTATATCCACCTATATTGTGGTTTCTCAACGTTGCGCAAATAGTTATTGGTAGCAAAGTTAATCTGCAGATTTATAGAAAAGTAAAACACAGTAACTTAAATTAACAGATATTACTGAGCAAATGTCTGGATAGATTAATCTCGTATGCACGTTGATGTTAAGATACTAAATAGAGAAATTAGCTCTATTACTGCTACAGTTCGGAAAGACTAGCTGAGCATAAGAGCATTAGAAACACCCCCAACTTTCTCAACAAATTTATCCCTAACTTGTAAAATGCACTTCCAGAAGAGGCTGTAGACTTGTAATATGTTATAATCTTCCTTTCGAAAAAAAATATGTTATTACTTCAACTGAAAAATAGATGTCTCATACAAGACAATATGTTAATCTGTCTTATAATAACTTTTGCTGCATGTAAGAACACTTTATTAATGGATCCTCCCATATGAGTAATACAGATCTTACAATATACACAGTAGATTCTAGAGAAAAATCGATTCCACAGTGAAACTCGACAAACTTGATACGGAGTACATGATTACTTGCGGTTGCGGTTCCTTGAAACTTATTAAGAAAAAAGTTTGGAGGTCTTGGCATAGCTCAACAAAAGATCAAGTTTGGGCCATATAATTTTTCATTCATGATGTAGGAAACATTATTACAAGGCAAACACTGTTGAAAAAATAGGGGTTCATTATGGTAAGTTAGATGGCTTCTAGGCACGTACAAGTACGTTGTCCTAAAGACTCAATTCGCCCCCTATGCATCTAGGCTATATGAATTAGTCTTTGGGATACAAAGAAGTCCTAATAGCGTTTTGCACTAACGATATTAGACCACTAAGCGTACTAGAGACATTTACAAAATTGTAGTGACCAATATCATGGAAAATCTATTTTCTCATCATTTTGACAAATGATGTAGTATTGGTATATATATAGAGAGTGGTGTCTATTCATGAAAAGACATGACCCTTTATGATTGAATCTTGGCCATTGATTCAATCA
>CAAKMY010048144.1:0-11478 GCA_901111285.1 Corrigiola litoralis | reverse complement strand
CTCGCTGACCGGGCAGCGAGACACCCGGCTAGTCGTTCGAAGCGGAAGCTAAACCGATTCAAGGCATTAATCCAACAATTCTTGAAAGGAAAACGTGAACCATACTTTGTGGTTTCGCCAGTAAGTTCTTTGATGCAAGAACCCACCATATACATCCCTGCTGTAAGCTTTGTCAAAAGATAATAAATAAATAAACAGACAGCCCATGCAGTAAGCTTTATGGTTTCAGTTATGGACACTGAGTTGTTGGATGTCTTCTCAGTTAATCCAGCTTTCTCGTCCACACTATTGGAAGGCTTAGAAGCTGAACCAAAAGGATTCTTCAAAAATCGATAAGCACCTGATGGTAACTTCACCTTAGGCATCTGCTGGAGCTTAGAACCCATGTTCTTCAACAATCCTCGCCACTGATGATCAACCTCAACCTGCTTTACAGTGTCGACAGATGCTTCACATGAGACTTGCAAATGATCGTCTCTGTTTTCCTCCTTCACATCCACAAAAACCTGTCTTGTCAGGTAATCGCGAAGCATGTTTTGAATGGCTTTAACAGACTGAAAAGCCTCGTTAAGACGGTTGCTTAATTCTTCCAATGATACATCATCTGTATTTTCTTCGTTCATTATAGACTTATCCACAGCAGAAGACTTGGCTTTTTCATCAGACGACTTAACAGATTTTTGTAGCATATCGTGAATCACCTTGACAGACATATGCACCCGATCAAGATGTTCACTTAAGACATGTAGCCATACGTCTTCTGCATCTTCGTTCTTCAGATTGTGAGGATCCCTTTCAGATGACTGACCTTGTTGGGCAGCGGTTTCTCCTTGCACATCGGTAGGATACTTATCAGATGATATAACTTGATGAACCACTAGGAGTTTGGGATTCTTTTGATCAGATGACTTGTGCTTATTGATCACAGGAATGGTCGAAAACCATCTTACCTTGTCAATAACAATCTTCATAGCCTGCTGCACATGATCTCTTACGAAACTCCATGATGGCGCCTTCTGATCATTCAAATTGGTGGGGACTGCTGGCACTTGATCGTTTGGAACCTTCTTGGATAATACGGCTTGCTCAACATTGGAGTACAACGAAGGAGTATCAGATGAATGTGTGTCGACAACATCAGAGTTTTGTTTGTTCACGCCATCAATAGTAATGGGCACTGGGTTGCTGGGATCCTGCTTAACCGACCCGACTTGCTCCCTCTTTGCAATCGTATTAACATCCTTGGAATTCTTGAAAGTAAATTGTAAACCAAACTTTGTGGTTTCGCCATTGAGTTCTCTGATGCAAGAACCCACCATATTATAAATCCCTTCTATAAGCGTTTTAAAAAAATAAAAAATAGATAAAACAATAGTCCATGCAGTAAGCTTTGTGGTTTCAGTTGTTGATACTGGGTTGTCGGTAGTCTCTTCAGTTGATAAAGCTTGCTTCTTCACACACTTGGAAGGCCTAGAAGCCGAACCAAAAGGATTCTTCAGATTAAGCATCTGCTGGAGCTTTGAACCCAAATTGTTCAACAATCCTCCCGACTGATCAACATCGGCCTCCTCTAGCTCATTTTCAGCATATACACATATGTTCTGATCGTAGGCCATTTCGTTCCTGCCTTCTCTAACGGATAAGGGAGAACGAGTTACAGTGACAACCAGAGGATTAGCTTTACATAAATCTCCGCTCCTTCTGCTGGTAAAGATACACAAGCAAATATATATCAAGTTGCTAAATTCATCATCTATAAATTTTGACGGAGAATGCAAAACAAATCATTAGCAATGTATACAATAATTGTCTACTGTATGTGTTTGCGTGACAGACCTGTATGAGTACCTAATATGTAAAGCATCGTAATTCTGTTGACTGCTAACAGCCGGGAGAAGAAGCTCCACTTTGATTTTGCGTGTCTCCTCCTTATATAGATCACCAAAATAAATAGTTACATTGTTATAAGAGGCATTTGGTGACACTGGATATCGTCCTGCAGAAACCTTCTCTATTTGTGAGTTGATATTTTCGACAGTCAGGCTCAAGTCTTCAAGAACAACGCCGAGAATCCCAGCCAAGCATGGAGATAATGCAATGCTTAAATTGCTTATGATAGTGTTTTCTACATCTGCTTCCGAGAAGATACCTCCTCTACTACTCTCTGCTATGGACCTTAGGACCTATAAGATGAAATAATACAAACTAATTAGACCAAAAGTTAGAAAGTTATACTACCAACTTTGAGCAGTATAGTTGATTAAGAGATGTTTGAACTTACCTTTGGGTTGAGATCGCTGCCTAATCCAATCGTGTAAACAGGCACATTTCCGAAGTTAAGGCGAGCAGGAGCTTGACTTTGGTTACCATCGGACATGAGCACGATGGCAGCCAAACGTCCACTTGAAATCCTGCGGTCATCGATCACTTTTATGGCCGTCTCAAGGCCAGCAGTGATGTTTTTGCCACCTGAGTGACAATCCAAACCACTGACGAGTTCCATAGTCTCAGCTTGAGAAATTGCGGTCATCTGGCGCAATGGACACAGCCTCTTAGAATCCCTGGAGAATGTCACAACCGATAAACGATCAGCTGTACTAAGCTTGTCTATTAAGAATTGCATTGCAATTTTCATATTTTGCAATTTCGCTCCCTCCATTGTCTTACTAACATCCAGGATAGTCACAATATCTACTCCTGCTCTCTCATTGACAGAGCCTGCTCCTGTTAACTCGAGGAACACCGTCAATTTGCATTCTGTTAATGGTGCCTTTTCCTTGTGGATGATTGTCACCTTTGTTTCTCCCTTAGTGAAAGTTTCACATTTGGTACCTAAGTATGCAAAATTTGAAAGATTACATCCAGCTAAACTTTAACAAACTTGACTTGATATAAACTAAACTATTATATCAGGCTTAACATACAAAAATATTGAGCTACTTCACGTCACAGCAGTCTGAAATCGCATTTGTTTAAGCTCTAAGAACTCACGAGATGAGCCTATTTTATTAATTTTTAACAAACAAAAAAAAACTGATAGTCTTTTGAGACAAAAGATAGAGAAAAAAACTATTATTAGGATAATATCGTTGATTAGACCTTAACCATCAGTTTAAGAACTTTTGGTTGAGTTGGTATTCTCACATGCAAGGGCGGATCCAAGATTGAAAATTTGAGGTGCAATTCTACTATATTTTGACAATTTTTACCTTATTTTATCATTTTTTTTTTTACTTTTTTCTAATTTTTCGACCAGTGCAACTACCCCTTGCACCCCTCTCCTCCACCCCCGCAGCCCGCTCACATGGTATCAGAGGGACGAAAAATGGAATATATTGCATATCTTTGTGTGCAGGTTGTATTAGGATAAAAACATTGATTGGGTCTCAACCATAACTTGTATGTTTCCCCTACTTTTAATCTCTCCATCTCTCATCATAGTGTTACTAGCCAAGTAGCCATCATCGGCATCGGCAATCAGAACGTTGACCTATAGCCTATAGGAGTTACTCTACTCGCCAGAATCTCACCATGAAAGACTAGATTCCAGTTAAACTAGTTACCCACCCATCGAATACTTGAGGACTAGTCCCTCTTAACATTGGCCATTTGGCCCTCTTGTAATTTGTTTTCAAAAACTTTCCTATAGTACGGATACCACTATTTTCCTTAATTAATGTATTACCGAACTACGCGTCTTGCGGAAAGTATAGAACAAATGCAAATCAGAAGAGCAATGAAGGTACTACCTCTGTTCTAGACTTCTAGTGTGAGGAAATTTAAACATAACGTTAACTTTCCATTAAAACAGAGAGAATAATCCTTTAATTTCTCGCTATTACTTTTTCAGAAAATAGATTGAAAAGGCATATATGCAATTGAAATGTTGTACAATTTCGTTACCATAGCCAAGGAAACATGCTGCACCTGTATCCTCTCAACGAGTTTAACGGAAAACCAACGTTCTTATAAGCTATATGTGCATGGTTTCTCATTTCGAGGAGTTAGATTAGCCCAATGGTTGGATATTTAACATGTGAAGGAGTTATCGTAGCTTCAAATCTTCATATCTTCTTTTATTTAGATTGCAGAGTTAGTTGTTATCATCATCCGATGTATCATATGAGTTTTCTCTTTGTTTATATCTAGATGATGACTACTTACTAGTCTACTACAGTACGAAGTACTACATAGAAAATTTCCATTTCATGTGTAATAGCATAAGCAAATTAATTAACATCCTGTCTTTCGAAAAATGTTTCAAAGAACTTCACCTCATATATTTATTGATCAAAATAGTCTACACCACAAGATACATGGGCTGTGTTAAGAGCTAGAGATGGCCAGAGCCAGGTAGATAACGACTACTTTACTAGTATAATCCATCTTTCATATTCAACAATGTGAACGAGGTGTAAGGTTGACCTATTGATTGAGATTATAATCTTATTATTTGTATAGGTTCGAATCTTTATATCTCACCTCTTAATGTACCAAAAATATTTGGCAATTTGAACAAAAGAGCTAAAATTAGGCCAAAAATTCTTCGAAGTAAGTACTAAGCTATTAAATACTACGTACTCTATAACATGACGAAACAAAAACCAACGGAGTAAAATGGTACCTGAGTCGTATGGAGTAGCAACAATCAGCTCGTCATCGTTGAACGCCATTTTGCTTTTTTCTTTGTTTCTTTTGTGAGACAAATAATTTGTAATATTACCACTTGATCGTCTTGATTATCTTGCTATATATATGTCTTCACATGCAGTCTTGCACATCTTATACCAGTTTCAATCCTCCAATACTTAGGCACGAAGTATACTTTTTCTATAGACCCTTTTGTTATATACTTAAAGTCGTTCAAGTCAACTTTGTAAATATGGAACTTAAATGCAGATAAATCTTATCAAATCGACCTGTGTTGCTGGTTGCATTGTAGTACTAGTTCTTAGTCGTTTCTTTTGTATTATTGTAATGAATCAACCAATAATGCATTGCAAACACGTATGTCATGCAAGCCTGCAAGCAACCAAATGAACGAGAGGTAGACTTTGCCTTCAACTTTTACTTTGATGGAAATTAATAAGAGGACGTTGAGATTCTCTAAAGTTGAAAATAATTCTTAAATGTAGAGTTTATCAGTAGTAGTATTAATTTAAATTATATTTTTTCATCTTGGGTGATTTTGACATGCATCCCACTTATCATGCTACCATATATGGACTATGGTAAACAGTCCAAACTATATAATCATTAATTCCTACAAGATTCCACGCCTTGCAAATTGGGTCGAACGTTCGGTACAGATCTGACTCAGGTTGTTTAGTAAGTCATGCGAAATATTTTCCTATCAACTTGATAAATTGATAGTGAATATATATAAAAGATAGTGAACTAATAATGCACTCATGCCCTATTTATAGTTATTTCCTCTCTCTATCTATAAATTGATATCCTTAAGAAGTTGCAACTGAAGAAAAAATTAAATAGATGATAAGAATCTGTTACAATGGAAGAAGTATATCTGAGTAATTTGTTTGGATTTCGGATCGAAAATTTATGCTTATGAACTGTAGTCTTCAAGTTAATATGGTTCATTTTAAAATGTCTATTTACCCGGACAAGACAAATAAAACAGAATTTGCAAAGTCTTATGAGATAGATGCATGGTACGTAGAGAAGAATTTCGCGGAGTCATAGTAGACTTCCCAATAAAAGGTTATGATGCATGACATAACCCCTTGTAAGTCGATAAATAAAATAAACAAAAACAAAATAATAGTAAAAGACCATGACTTCCTAATTTTTTTTTATTTATTTATAATTGTACCAAATAAGTCAAATGTCACATAAGAAGGTGAAAGACAAGACAAATCAACAACTATATATAAAAGATTTACTGAGGTCAAGTTGGAGATCAAGGAGGAGTACGCATACTCTACCATTAGTTTGTGTCTGGCACATGAGGTAATGACTTATTAGTGCAACAATTATCGAGATGTGAATAATAAGTTAAACTAACTACAATAAAAACTCTATAGAATAATACTGTTGAGACTGATAATTATTAGTTCAAAGAGTTTTTAGCCTACAAATTTTACATGACTGTAAAAAAAGACTACTTTATGTATATATATATATATAATTAAGTATTCGAATTTATGTTTTGAAAAAAAATATGTTAACATTATGTAATTGGGAGTGATTAAGGGTAATTGATAAATCTTTCATAGCAAGGTCTTGAGTTAATCTTAATCTCATTAATATGAGGAACATATATTAGAAGTGCATAAGTCAAGCTCTATTGGAATAAAATTTATTAACCACCTTTACTAACTTTTATGTGAAAAAAAGCACTTTTGGCGTCTAAAACACTTCACACCTTATGATATAATTCGAGAACGCAACACTTTAACTATCGGATTGATGCAATAAGATAAGTTAGAGATGAACTTCAACTAAACTTTAGCTTTTAAGTAAAAACAAACAACTATAAAATCACATTTTAATTAAATTTTCTAAGAATCATTGATTTATGATTTCCTTGGGACTGAAATTTATAAAGGGGTTTCCTAAAATATTATTATCTTATTATTTAATCAATTTTTGTTATTTTTTCAATTGGCCCAAGTTGGGACCAAGCAAATTATTTTTTTTAGAAATTTTCTTAATTTAACGAGTATTAATTTTAAGATTTTTTTTACTATATTCTCCTAATTCGAGTATTAGGCCGGTAAGTTGGGTCGAACTACAATGAAGGGTTGTCTACGTTACTCTAAGTCACAACTACAAAGGGGGTTTTGACGTGTTTGATCAACAACAATGGTAATAAAAAACAAGGATTCTAAATGTATTGTCAAATATGAAGATGGCTTTCGCGTCAAACTATCGCATCAACTCATAATAAAGAGATCATAGATTTTTTACCCTAAATCTTAACGATGAGTAATAAAACTAATGTGGAATTAAAAAGAATTCTACTGGTTCTTAATGATTAAATAATAATCATAGCTTAACAATTCTTACAATCAACAACATCACTTAACATTCTAGATTTAAGTTAATGGTAGCATTAAAGGTATACAAGAATTTCATTAGTAATATAAAACAAAAAACAAAAGATCATGAATTCTACAAGCAAGATATAATTCGTTACTTAATAATCAACCACAATAAAGATTAAGTAGTTGCTACTCAGGAATAACTAACTTGAAACGTGCATAAAATAATTCTAGCAATAGATTATAAAAAATTTCACTAGTTTGCCACCTAAAAATAATGAATAATAATCATTTAATAAAATACAAGAACTAAACTATATACGCTTAAAAGATAAATAGATGAAAGAACCTCATAATATACAATGTTGACTTGAAAATTTTGCATCAAAGTTTGGAGATTAGTTCTGTATCAAATACATGATCTTATTTTGATAATAGAGACAAAGTGTTTTTTTAGAGTAATAGTGTCTAAAGTGATGAAAATATGATTTAAATCTAATACATAAACTTCCTTAAGTAGTTCCTAACACACGAGAAAATTAGAAAAGAAAGTTAAGACAACCATAAATATTATTGTATGCGACTCATCGATGGTGTTCGCGAGTCGCGAACTTGCTTCGACTAATTCTGCTTCTTTTGGCACTGCATGACTAACTTCAAACTATCATATCACACTCATCGTTGATCTAAATGACGCTTGTACTATACCGTTGAAAAGATAACATCTTTAAGTTTACTTTCCTTTTAGAATTGCTGCAAAAGTTTTGCAATTTAGAAGAGATTATTGATTGAAGCTAACCCACTACTTTTCCTCTTACTTTTATGTATCAAATTTTCATTTTTTGGTTTCATTTCATCGGAGCTTACTCCCAACAACTTAAGTAGAACTTCTTTATCTTTGTTTCTTCTAAGTATTTATCACATCAATAAACTCGCAATATCGCTCCACGAATAGTGAAATAGCAGAAACGCCACTGAACATCAATTATTGCATAAAACACTTGAATTCTAGCATCAAATACAAATTACAATAAATGGGAATTATTATATAAAACCACAAATCACTCTAATTTTCTAAAGTAGAGTAAATGCACCTACTTACACTTACTAAGTACTATGTATCACTGAGGTAGCTGATGAAGTATTTAGTTATCAAGAAAAGCAACAAAAGGGTCTTTTAACGTCACCAAAATTCTTTGAAGTTACATGATGATATTTTCCGATAACAATTGATCTAAGCCAGGGGTTGTTGGGTCAAGTTAATTCGATTGGGAGTCGTAATGAGTTGCAATGGAAAATATCCATGCGGGGTTTTGTGTGTCTATGTGAGGACGCGAGGGCACCTTGATAAGGGTGTGTGTTTTTACACATAAGTACATTTGTGCTTAGACATAAGCACGAGGGCGTGTGGGTTTCAATAGGAACATTTGTGCCTTGACAAGGCCTTAACTCCGCTTTTGGTCGAGGCAATTGCAATTAGCTCATCTTGACTAAGGTGGAGTAAGTAAGCTTCTAGGTGGACGTACCTGGTTTAGGGCGTTTATAGATGAATGAAATATTATGGTATGCGATGTACTATTGAGCATTCTCGGGTTGACCTTTTTTTGTCGACTAGGAGGTTGCTTATGTATATGTGATTGTTGAAGTCAAGGTGCAGATTGTTGTGATATGGTGGCTCATTACAAGAAAAGTTCTTTTCGTGGCGTTTATCATCTATATATTCGTCACAATAGCTACGGTACCGAATACATAATCGACGAGATTGATTTTTGCAGCGATTGTAAACGCCCCGACAAGGTATATTAAATTCCACGAAAAAATATTTTTCTTGTAGTGACTTAAACATCATCTTTGGGAAGCACCATGGAGCTACAAGGTATGCTTTAACAAGATAGGTTGAAAAAGTTCGACAAGGCATGAATCAATGCAGGAACTGAGAAGGGTGACGGGGTGAGACCATGGCCACGGGTCGTGATGGGGCGTCGTAACCCATTAGCAGATTGAGTTTCCCCCTTTTATCACTTTAGTATTCACTTAGGTCTAAAACGGGAAGGCTTTATTGATATGGTTGGATTCTACCTCTTATAAACAATTCAATCTACACATCATCTAACGAGGTAAGACAACCATTTTCATGGAGTGTTACAGTCTCGTACAAGACATTTTGCTTCCCTAAAAAGCAAGAAACTCCATAATCTTTGAGAACATTTGTAAGTATCCTTATGATAGCGTTCGTTTGGCCTTAAGTTCGACAATTGATCAATTTATTTTTGAGCCCCATGTGTAAGGATTTTGGCCTTGTTGGGTGGGAGCCTCTTGATCTGGTTAGGATTAATTTTTTTTTTGGACATTGATCAAAACATCAGAACAAAGAAAAACAAAGCAAACCGCCAAAATACACCCTAAGCAGACCTACGATGGTTCATGCTTACAACCCTAGTTGTTGTTGCTAACACATGAGCTTCATGAACCTGAGCACGATCCACCTTAGTTATCATACAAACCTCCAACTGTCTAGCAAAATACAGGCTATCTCTGCTTGTCCACAACACCTCAGCTGGGGGAGAAGTTTTACGCAGCAAAATAAGCACAAGTTGAAGTGCATCTGTGTAAATTGAGAGCCTAGTAACATGGTGTTGAATAGCCCATTTGATCGCACCAAGCATAGCTTGGGCCTCCGCTGCTAAGCTACTCACCAAAAAGCCAATATAAGTACCAGAAAGATACACATTCATCGGATTACCATCCTTTATTACCCAAGCCGACACAGCCAAAAATTGAGTAGCCATCCACGAGCCATCCCCCAGAGCTAAAGGCCCACTCGTATCCAGGTAAGACACCACCCCAAGAGACCCAATATTGCCCCTGAGGAACCCAGGAGGCCACAAAGTATTCAAAGAGGTCAAAGGCCTGGAGTTAGAATTATGAGAATCTCTTCGCAAAACACCAGTTACATTAAGGTCGTCAACACATTTATGCGCCTGCAAAAGGATCCAAAATACATCCAAAGGAGCATTCCTAAACACAATGTCATTCCTTTGGCACCAGATCGACCACAAGATGCCAATGAACAAATGAGTTTGAACCAAATCTCTATTCTGCTGCCAAAAGTGATGGAAAATATCCATGGTCCATTTCTGCATTGATAAATGACTGCTAGCCTGAGTGTTTAAGCCAAGAGGGGATGTACCGTGTACGCCACACTTGCTGGGTGACCAAACAAAACCTAAAAAGATGGTCCAAAGTTTCCTCCGCATTGTGACACAATGGACAAGTAACAGAAATATCCATATTAATTTCCCTAAGCCTAGTTTTGAAAGGGTGCATGTATAGGAAGTCAACCTTTAAAATAAATTTGTCAAAATATTACCAATTAACCAATTAAGACATTCTAATTTTAAATTAGAATTAGTCAGCCTTAAACTGGTCTGTTTTTGGTGTAAAGTAGTTAATCTTATTACAGTGTTACCAATAAGTGACTAACTCAATTTGTAAAAACATCTATTTGAGTTAAAATTAGACTGTAGATTTTATTAATTGAGTAATACTCCGTATAATCTTATAGTTGAAAGAAAAAGCACATATAATACAATGTCTTTTATAAAAAATAACAATACAACATCCTCTCGAAACAAAGATTACAAACACTCATTGATGGCCACAATCTCTAATGACTGATCGACATTATAATTATGAATTCTAATACAATTCAATTTTTTTTTTTATTCTAAGAAAAATGCGACGAAAAAGCTTGAAAATACATAACCCTTCAATTTCAAATGACAGACGCATCACGCATAGGCCATTCTGGAATCATGAACGAACACGAACTTTGCCTTCTTTTAGTGATGAATTAAGCCTTGTTTCACAGCATCGCTAATATCCCTGCATTTAATTTAAAAGATGGATAAATTTTAGATGTCAAGATATCGTTGCTTGATCTTTGAATGTAGTATTGCTCGTCGCTTGTTTATAAAAAAACTACATACATTAGCCATATATCGCATATGAATTTTTTTTGTTTTATTTTGACGGTGCTATATAAAAATCTATCAAGGTTGGGGCAAGCATGCATTAAAATGAACAACTAATCATCTTACCCTTCTCACACAAATGCCAATAGAATCAAGATACTGGCCACATCTTCCATGAAAACCAACTATGCCGCCACAACGTTTCACAGGAGTTGTAAAACAGCAAACGTTCCTGCAGCAATTTGAACTTCCATATGGTCCATAGCCACGGGGACAACAGTTGGTGTGTATCCTTATAGAGGTGATAACCCGTTGATAACAACAATACTGATAGTCCCCATACGACCCACTTATGTGTGTGATGTATTCGTTACATCCAAAATTGATCTGTTGAATTTATTTCAGATTGAGATACAAAAAGTTTAAAAATATACTGTAGCTACTTAGGAAAATTACTCAAACTGAAATGATGAAACATTATCTTATATATATATATAAAA
>CAAKMY010048114.1:0-16523 GCA_901111285.1 Corrigiola litoralis | reverse complement strand
GGGTAGTTGGAGAGGGTTGATGGCCAGAAAAGAGTGACCTTTCTTACAAGCTCGTTTTCCCTCTTTTTTTCATTCTCTTATAGCCTTCTTCAATTTCATTTCTTCCTTATCTCTCTCTTCAAAAAGGGAAGGATAATCAAGTTTGGTTGTTCACTTTTCAATGTACCTTTCTCCATTGCAATTTCTAAAAACCAGTAAAGAGATAGAAGTATGCAGATTTATTTAGAATTCAAGCATCCAACATAGTAGTGACAAATTAACAACCAAAGAGATAGATGTGGATAAGAACCAGTGAAGGACGAGGTAGCAGTATCACAAGGACAAAGAACTCTAATACTTCAAAACCATACTTTACCTCCATAATGAGCCCATGGTAAATCCAAGTAATCCATGCATTAGCTGCCAAAATGAACCAAACAATGAACTCCAAAACCAACAAATTCTAGCTCAATAAGTCATTAACATACATGCATCGTAACGGTTTATACCACATAGGTTAACGCTTTCACAGGTCCAGATAGAACAAGCAATAGCACAGCTGTTGCTACCTGAGAGGAAAAAAAAACAATAGAAGTCTCAATGAAAATTACATTTTTAGGAAAAATTACAATGACAAAGCACAAATGAGAACATACCATAGTTTTTCGTCCAGCAGCAACACCCCATCTCATCGAAGTGATTACTATTGGCAATGCGAAAAAACATCCAAAATAATTCTGTGCAAAGCCAACAGCCAAAGTAAGAACCTCTCTGAGTAAGTATTGCACTTGAAACTTTGACATGAAAAAACATGTTGCAATATTTGGAAGTAAAATATCTAGATGCAATAATCAGTGGTCGCTAATCAGTGCTCTAAACTCACCTCATCTCATGGGAAGCTTTACTAAACAACAACAACAACAACAACATTGCCCAAGTGGCTTCAATAAGGCTCCTACACAAGCGGGATAAAAGGGCGGTGGAGGGGGTGTCAGGATTATGTATCCTTGCCTTGTTTCCAATGTAGCCTTACCACTGTTTGACTCAAGCAGTAATACAGAGCAAGAAGCATTATATAGAATTGCGGACTTATTAGTGCAAAAGTGTGTTGTATGAGTCGACTAAATTCAAGGGCACCTTAGTGTGACTACCGTGGGAAGGACAAATGAAACTAACTTATTTCCTCCAAAATTGCTACTGCTTAGGATTGGGGCGTCTGTATATCTTCTCATAGAAAAAGGCTACCAACTCAAGTATTGCCACTACTTTGTCGAATTCACTTGCCCGAAATCAGTAAGCAATAGCAACTCGTAGAGAACATGATGCATTGTAGAAGAGTTGATTAATGTAACTAATCCTTGGATCAACCAAATAAAAGAATGCACTAACTTAGTGATGTTAGCAAGCGGGAGTACATGTATAGAACAGGCAGCATTTTCATCATAAATGGTAGGATCAACCCTTCACTGATCTCGTCGAAGATGTGGAAACAATAGCATAAAGAATTTCAGTATCAGCAGTAGCTTCTTTACATAAAATTACGAACTAGACAACTGCTGCTCCAACTTCATAATCACAAAAAAAAAAAGTCGTGGTGTTTGAAAATCATATCTTAGATGCTGTCTCCCGTTCATTAGAAAGAACCAGACTATACCTTGTTTGATTTACAGGACATTCATGAAAACACTATAAGTCAGAATTCGAAATCTTATTTACTTCCCAAAGACACATCCATAGATATATTTACCTCAAAAAAACATGTTGAGTAGAAGGAAACCAGAGAAGAGTACGCCTGCTCTTTTTCTTTTGATCTACTTTTTTTCTCACAGAAATAAGATTGTATCACAAAAGAACTAACAACCAACTTATCTCTTCAGGTAAGAAAAGGCACAATGCTCTTCACGTCAGGATGAATGGTGAATAAGAAGCACCTAGAAAAGTACTAGCCCTAGCTTGCAAGCCAAATGGCAACCCCATGACGCAGCCGAAGTAAACTTCCTAAAAGGGGTAGAGAACTATGCTAACAAGAAAAACTACTAGTTCGAGAAAGCAAGGGACTTCAAGAGCAAGAAATGAATACCCAGGGGCAACAAGCCTACCAAGATAAACCAAACTAAAAAATTTAAAAATAATTTGAATGTAAAGAATCAAATAAGTCTTGAAAGAGCCAAATCCTGGCTCAGATTCATTTCATCCACTATGACATTCATGTACAAACCATAAGTAAGAAAACTAGAAGTCACAATAGGGCAATGTTAGTTACTCCCCAAACAATAATCCGCATAAGCATTTACTCCTAGAAGAAGGAAGTCCAATAACACAAGATCTTGCATGACAACAAATTCGAGCTGATTATCGTAGCCTCCAACAAATCTCCAACTCCATTCAAATATAAATAACCAACTCCAATACGACACCACAATTTCCACCAAGTCCTTATTGCTTTATAGATTTAACATTAGATTTAACACTTTAAGGTGATGTACTTCTAAAGACCAACATTAATATAGATCGGGTTCTTTATAAAAAATGATCCTCACTCGGAGACTAGCATGCCTTTCCTTTCTACCCCTTATATCCTTTATCCTCCCAAGCTTAGTATCCGTAGATGGTCATCTCTATCTATCACTCTTCTCAGTTTTTTCAGTACATATTTTCTACTTCCTTACATGTATGCAGCAAAACAGGACAAACCCCTTCCAACAATCTCTCTTCCCCTCCATGTCCACTTCATGATGCAAAACCTCTCCTGTTCTCAACCCTTGCCAACATGCACCTATAAGGGCCAACATTGTAACCATACGTGTACAGAAGTGGTGATACACGTCTTTATAGTAACCCACCTTGAAGAAAAGGTTATCAATGAAGTAAAGGCGAAATCAAGGGGAAGAGTAAAACCCAAAATTTAAAAGTAATTTGTGCAAAAAAAAATGACATAAATCCTTTTCGCTCAGGAACCATTCGAATAAACTTATAGAAGAAGGATCTTATAGAAGAAGGATCTAAACATACTAATGACAATTCAGCTTCTAGTTAAAATCCCTCCTCAAAGTCAGCATTTGAAACAAGCACAACTCTCACCGGAATTCCGTAATGTAACATAACCCAGCAAGTGTACCTCCACAAAGTGAAACCTACAAATATAATAAACGTCACTAATAGCTTACATAGAGCTCTGATGTAGTGATGTTCTCTCTCCAACTACCAATAAAACGCAATCTCCCGCACTCAAATTACACAAATTAACAAAAACTTAAGTAAACCCAAAACTTAGAAATGATACTCCTACTTTCTACCACCAATTTATTTATACATGTAATCAAAGTTTTAATGTAACGGGATCTTTTTAGTTCAAATTAAATAAAGAATGAGGTGGGGAAATAATACCAACGTAAAGGGGATGAGTTTGACTATATCCACTCATGTAATGGTGATAACATAGGTTCGCTTAGACAATCAGTATTACATGAATTTGTACTATGATAGCTCTTAACTTTTAATCACTACAACCTCTCCCTTCCTCTTCGACTTTACCCACCATTACAATGGACTAAATCAAAATGGCTCTTAAAACCCTCTTTGCTTTAATTCCATGAAGTTAAGATGGTGGTCCCGTTTTCGCTTTGGGTCAATTGGAAACAGCCTCTTTGCAATAGCTCTTTGTTATTGCAATGGTAAGGTTTGCTTTCCATCTGTCATCCCCCCCCCCCCCCCCCAAACCTACACCGCTTATTGCGGGAGCCTCTTTGAGGGCAATGGGGTATGAAAAAGATGATGATGATCTTAGGCTATTATATATAATTGCAATGATCTTAGGCTACTTTCCGACATAAATACAAGTCCCAAGTTCTGGACTAGGCCATTTCTTCAATACTTTCCCACGTATCTCCCCTAAACCAAATTGTCTAAATTACAATATCTGGTTATATTTCTAGGCCATTTCTTCAATATTCAAGAAATGTAGTAAAATGAACTACAAACAAACAATTCATGTAACACAGGTTATAACATAATGAACTACAAACAAAACAAAACCCACAACTCAAAAGAGCTCAAACTACCCACCCACTTAAAAAGTAAAGCTTCATACTTGCAAAAAACAAAACAGAAAAAAAAAAGACAGAAACCTCAATAGCAAGAGAAGTGCTGAGCAAATAAGCCAAACCAGCAAGAGCAGCAAACATAGCACACTCCACCAGTCTCAAAGTCTGCTCATAAACTGGGCCATCACGGGCCAAGTCCTCAACTTGGCCCGGCCCATCATCATCACCATCATTAACAACCCCTTCTTGGTCTTCCTCATTGGCCCATAAGGGGTTGGAAAAGTTGAGTTTGTGGGAAGATAGTGTAAGGGAAGGTGTAAGAGCATTGTTGTAAGGAAGGGAGAGTTTGGTGGGAAAGAGAGTGTTGTGATAAGGTTTGGCAATGAAATGGAGAGGTGGAAGTGGAGGGTGGTAAGAGTTGTGGAGGTTTAAGAGAATGGTGTTCATCGTTGAAGTGAATGGGCAGCCATGTTATGGCCTATACTCGTATGCATAGCCATTGTCGAAGAAAGGTGCGCACAAAGTCGCTAATAGAATCGAACACTCATCCTCATGATTGGGATAACAAAGTTATAACTATTTGAAGTAGTTCTTCTCATAATAGACTTGTTACATGTTTCAATAACAAATTAATGAACTTGATTTTTTTTTATTTTTTTCTGAAATGTGCGCACAAAGTCCGCTGATAAGAATTGAACATTCATCCTCATGATTGCGATAACTATGTTCTAACCATTCGAGCTAGATTTATTCTTGATAGACTTGTTACATTTTATATTTCGATGACATACTTTGCCAAATTGAAGGCGTATAACAACTAACATGTGAGGCTCTCTCGAGCCTTTCATGTTAGTCAAGTCATATGCAACCCAAAGATGGGTGTGGGTGTTGATAAGTGGTTTTTGGGATTTTTGAGCATGTATCGGTAGGGACGAGTCTATATTTGAACGTGGTACCCTTTTTATTACAAAGGAAATCACGGTGATGTCGTTGTTAAAGATGAGCTCTAATAGATATATGCTCAAAAGTCCCCCATAACGGATATGAGGAAGTAATTTCTCAAAAACAATACTAAATTTGTGTGGTTTTCTATAAATAATCTCAAATTTGGGTTATTCTTGAATAACTCAAGTTTTTTTTTTAAGACTAGATAAACTTGAGATTATTCAAAAGGAAACAAATATTTTTGATTCGCTAAATCACCATAATCAAATCCTCTATTCACATATACCATCTATTGTTGCATTTACACTTCATGACTGCCTATTATCATTCACTTTTTCCCAATGAACACTTTCCATTTACTTTCATAAAACAGCAGTCCATGATCAAAACTCCAACAACCATTAACATTGCAGTTAACAATTCAATGATAGAAGAGCGAATTTACTGCCACCAAAGGAACAAAAACCATGCATGCATATACTCTACAACACCTACAAGACGCATAGAATAATTTGTTGCCAGTATTAAGAGAATGGGGAAGATTGGGAACATAATGTAACTGAGCATTAATTGCGCATCACCATATAAATTAAAACTTTAGTAGTTAGAGTGGTCCACTTTATTAGATAATTAAGTTTGAAACGGATTAAGATTAATTTTTCAATACAATTGTAACAACACAACCATGGCCAATGACTCATAGGATACTCCTTTCGTATAAATAGATAATTGGTCGTCATAGTGCATCAAGTAAACCATTAGTTCTACACTTCTATAAACCTTATTATGGAGCCTAGTAAGTATAAAAATATACTATGTATAAGCCAATAATGAATAACAAGTAGCATCTTCTAATTATGCGTCATAACATGTACAACTATTTCCCTTGCCATTACATGCATCATACTCATCTAATAATATATATATCATATCATTGTCAGTAAAACTGATGGGCTCTTGAAAATATACATGTTTAATCACTTAACAATAACTAAATTGTGCATCGCACGGGGTCAATACTAGTTGTGGTGTAAGAGCAAGACTAATAGCCATTAATTGTAGGCATGTGGGCGCTGTGGAAAATTAACAAGGGAGAGAAGAGACTAATGAGGATGGATGTACAACTTTAAGCCATATTGGCGCATTATTTCTGGTAGAGGTCAAATGACACGTCAGTAAGTTTAATGAGTAAAAGATACATATATTGGAAATAAGGGTGAGTATCTTGAGCATTTACATTAGGTAAATAGTTTGATTATTTGGCAATGGAATCTACATGGATCATTTATATAGATAACAAAAATTTACTATAATACCTTAACCAGTAACTCGGGTCACTCGTTAACGGGATTGAAATAACAATGACAACGTGAACAACTATTCTCATATACGTACATCGTCATGGCCAGATATATTTGACCAAAAAACGAATTTGCCAAAGAACTTGCATTTTAGAATAAAACGTATATGGAAAATTGTAGTTACAAAAACCAATTTAGATTTATGTGTATGGTCCATTCTTTTATTGTTTTGAACTCGTTTGGCATGTATTTGGGATTGGGAATGGGAGTTGAGTTGGGAATTTAAGTGGGAGTTTGATAAACAACTCCCGCTCCCATGTTTGGTATGTGAGACAGGGATTGAGAATAAACTAGTTAAATTTACATTTATATCCTTTTTTAAGTGAGAGTGAATGGTTTGGATGCGTAGATGAGTTTTTAAGTGAGGGTCTATTAGTAATTTTAAGTTGGAGGATGAATTCCCATCCAATTCCCACTCCCTCCCCTGGTAATAGATCAGTGGGAGTTGACCCTCCCAACTCCCATTCTCAATCCCTCTCAACTCTCAATCCCACCTAAACAAACAAGAGAGTTTGCCCTATTAGGAGTTAAACTCCCATTCCCAACCCCAACTCCCCGTATACCAAACGAACTAGTATACGAGGTTAGAACTTTGTTGACACCATACTTATTTTTCTTATTTTTACTTATTTTTCCGAACTTGAGGAGAACATAACCTTATTTATCCCTTTATTAATAGAATGACACTACACCCACAAAAGTCTAGTTGTTCCGTGTAGGAAAGCAGATTTATAAACACAATAAAAAAATTTGTAAGTTTGTTCTTTCCATGTGGGAGAAAGAGACCTTCCTTTGATTTTCCCACAAAATTGTGAATTACCTCCAACAATATTGACATTATGGTTATTATTACTCATTTATGTCATTATGTGTGTAAAAGTATTAACTCATATAATATGGGAAAATGCAAGAAAACGTTTTGTATGAGTGCTTATATCATCTTCACCTGTAACTCTGTAAGTTAATTTTTTTTTGGTACGAAGTCACCCATGGTTGTGTACATACACATTAAGAACGAAAGGAATCCATGCTTGTTTGGTTGCTTGGTAATGAGATTTGAGGGAGAGGTCAGCCGGTCAAGTGGCTTGGACTTGGAGGGTTTAACGCCATTTTTTGAATTGAAAAACATTGTAGAGCATGTCAATTGTTTATACAAACTGTTGAATGCAACGTTTCAATGATGATACGGGTGCATAGGATCATGCGCGGTTTGGGGCGTGCGGATCTGCCCATCATGTCAGAGGCTCAGACGTGCTTAGCTGCTGCTGCCTGCTAGGTTGCTGCCCCTACTTACTGCCTACTACCACTGTTTTTTCTCATTTTTACCTTTGTCTTAAGTTTAACTTTTACATCCTCCATTGCCTTTTTTTTTTTAATATTATGACGTGGAAACTCGTTGTCACCTTATTTGGATATGTTCAGAGTAAACTCCTCGTGGCACTAATGAGCAAAGAGCTACTTAGTACAACTTACAAAGAATTTAACCAGTTAAAATAGACCCAGGAGACAAGAGAGAAATATATTTTACCTTGGTCATTAAGGAGTTCTTTAATTACCTTTGGCTCATGACCCAATAGACACACTAATGAACATCAAGGCAATTATACAACTCTTTGGTTTTAGTAGGACTTGAATTTGAGACATTGAGGATAGAAGGAAACCGGCCTCTTTATCAATTGAGCCACTAATTGATGTATAGCCTTAATTATTGCAAAAGCTTTTTGGTGTAATGAGTTCCCATTATACTAATTAATTATCATTCACATTAACTATTGGTAATTCTCTTTCTCGTGGTCTAATACTGAATCACTAATTAGCTAGGAGGTGGACTATGCTTTGACTAAATTACTGTGAGTAGGAACTAGGTAGTGATGGAAAGTGGCAACTTCCAAAAATTTAGTTGCGGCACAATTATATAGGACTAGATATATGTTTAAACACTTCATAAGCTATAGCTCAGTGACGAATCAAGTCCTACATACCAATATACCATGAGCATGTCTATACATTATAAAGTTAGAGAAAATTTAAATAAAATACCAAACGTTAAATATTGCAAGAAAACAAGTATTGATATTCCGCAAATAAACAAGTATTTCCTTATGTGAGAAAATGTAATACTTAAACTCGTCACAGATAGAACTCGAGTCCTTAAACATTCAAGTGGAGTTAGTCCTTAAGCCTTATTTGAAGAAAATTCAAAAATCTCACACCACATAGCAACTGAGGAAAAATTCTCACTTTCTTTCATTATCTCTTCCTACTCCTTTATAACCTGCCCTCTCAAATCTCAAGGACGGTACCGCTGAAGGGCACTTATAAATTATGCAATTGACCTTTTTTTTATCAATTTACCCTACTCGTATGTCCCTATATAGCCAATTCACTACGATTTTGCATAAGGTTTCGGACGCAATTGTTGCACGAAATAAGTTATGGACAGTGGGCTGTGGTCATGTCTGTGGACACACACAAACATAGTATTAACCTATAACAACAAAACACAGAGAAGGTGACGTACGGAGTACCTTATTTTAAATAGACAAGACGAGATCTCTTCCAACTATTTACCGCACGGCAAAGCAGACATGCATCCACTATGACCAGAAAGTGACCTGCTAGTTGCTAGCTACTATGCAATATATGCATATCGACCAGATAAATTTTGCTGAAGGTTGGGGCTCGATGCAATAGGTCAATGTGAGTGTGATTGATCAATGAGTAACAAAGCTATTGAGAAATTACGTTTATGAATAATTGAATATACAAAACCTATCTTTAGCTCATGATGCTGTAATTCATGACGCAAGTACTTTTTGTATTAGCTTAATTACTCAAAGTAGTTTTTAATCCTGTAAAAGCATGGATTTATGTTAACAATTAATAGCTCAACTATTGTATAATTTTATAAGTGTAGCCATTTTCCACCACTTTGTTCGGCAAGTAAATTGGCCTAAAGAGCTCACTTTTTAGGCCGAATAAGCATATCATGAACCATTAAGACATCTATATGCAGTTTTTTTTACTACTAGTGGGAAAGATAGAGGAGAACTTCTTTACCAACTAAGCCACTTTGTGCCAAGTGCTAATTAATAGATTATATAACATAATGTTAATTGCTCCCTTACCTCTATCCTTGTGATCCCCTCTGTCCGCTTTGTTCGGACCCACACTGAAAAGCTGCTATGCTTGATAAGTATGGTGCTATGCTAAGAAATCATATGTGGGACTTAGTTCCACGTCTTGAGGGGGCAAATATACTTCGCTAATTGTGGTTTTTTTGTCATAAGTTCAAGTCTGATAGTTCATTGTAGCGTTATAAAGCGTGTTTGATCGCTAATGACAAGGGCCAGGTTGCGGGTGTTGACTGTGAGGAGACCTTTAGCTATGACTCTTGCCACTTCTCGAAAGTGGCCTATTATTCATCAACTCGATATTAAAAATGCTTTCTTACATGCTGATTTGAAGGAGACTGTGTATACGAATTAACCACCTCATTATCGAGATCGTACTCGGCCATGTGTGTCTTTTACGAAAGCCTTGTATGGCCTCAAACAGGCATCTCGTGCGTGGTTTCACCTATTTGTCACATTTGTCACACATTGTGGTTTCTCTGGTTGCATGTGCTAGTGATGCTTCTCTTTTTGTTTATCGTCGCGGTGACGAGAATGCTTTTCTCCTTCTATATGTCGACGATATCATCCTAACTACTTTCTGATGCATTATTGCAGCACATTATTTCTCTATTATCTGTTGAGTATGCTATGACTGACTTGGGTCCCGTGAGTCATTTCCTTGGTATTGTTGTTACTCGGGATTCACTTGGTCTGTTTCTCTCTCAACGCCAATATGCACTTGAGATTCTTGCTCGTGCATCCATGTCTGATTGTAAGCCTGTGGGCTGTGGCTACTCCTGATCAGGCTGGTTCTAAATTTCAGGCTTCCTCTGGTCCTCCTGTCAAGGACCTCATCTTGTATCGCAGTTTGACAGTTGCTCTATAGTATATGACCTTTACTCGGCCATACATCTCTTATGCTTTACAACGAGTTTGCTTGTTTATGCATGATCCTCTTGAGTCACATCTTCATGCTCTTAAGCGTCTTTTGCGCTATGTGCGAGACACTCTTATCTTGATCAGGGTGTTTGCATTTATGCCACTCCGGTGAGTTGATACTGATTGGGCTGGGTGCCCTAATACTTGGTTATCTAAAAATGGATTTTATGTTTTCTTGGGTGATAACCTCATTAGTTGGTCATCTAAACGTCAACCCACCGTGTTTCGATCTAGTGTTGAGGCCGAATATAGGGGTGTTGCTAATGCTGAAACTTGTTGGCTGCTTAAATTTGCTTCTTGAGTTTCATGTTCCTCTTCATCGATGCACCTCGCTTGTTTATTGTGATAATATCAATATTGTTTATATGTCTAACAACCCTGATCAGCACCAACGTACTAAGCACGTGGGAGTTAGATATTCATTTTGTACGTGAAAAGGTGGAGCTTGGTCATGTCCGTATTCTTCATAATACCGTTGACTATCAATACGCAGATGTTTTCACTATGGGACTTCCTAGACTGTTATTTGAGCGCTTTAGATCAACATTAGTTCATCTCCGGATCTAACTGTGGGAGTGTAATAAGGTATATAACATAATGTAAATTAGGTTGTTATTAATATACGTATTTACCTTTGTACCCTTGTATATACTCTATACATATAATATCTCTCATGAGCCTTTATTGGAGAATCTTTCACCAAATCATATTCCAATGTTAATACCTACTGTATATGGGCATATGGCTATATTCATCAACACTATACTTTTCTAGTAATTTTTTTTCATTCTTTTTGTCTAAAATGTGTACATAAAATAACTCATAAAAATCAAACTCTCAATCTCATAAAATTCAATTAAAAAGTTCTAATTGCTTGAACTATTTCTATACAAGAAGTAGCTTCTTATTTATTTGGCAAACATGTGGCTCGTACCATACAGTGTGAAGTAGGACCAAGAGATATAATGATGTCCGAGGACACGTGCTCATCATCTAGAGGAAAAAGACATTAAAGATTTCCCACGAATGACCAAAGGGAGCGCCAAGTTCTTCTTTCCTGCTCATCATATGTTCCTTTCACCACCGACTAATTTAAGCTTAATACTCCTCAGGCCTCACATTTATGTTACCCAAGCCCATTTGTGTGACCCAGACCTTGCATTAAAAAGAGTAGACCCAGGATTTAGGGTACAAACTTTAGAATTTAGGTGCAAAGGCCAAAGGGCAACTAAAGAAGAAAGCAATGAGAAATAAAAGAAAAGCGAAAAAGAGTAATAGGCTAATGAGAAAAAGAAATGGTTCGATTGTAGTACTTTATTAGGTATGTTCCCGTTAGTTAGTGGTCACTACCCACACAATTTGGTACTTTTGGAGGTTATTCACTAAATTTGCATAATAAGGAGGCACTTTTGGAGGTTATTCTCTAAATTTGCTTTAGTGACTGTGTTTCTGTGGCATGTTTTTATCTTAAAGTTGGTTAGAACTCCATGCTTAATGACCAAGGCAATGCCAATATGCCATTGATATGATAATGCATAAGGCATAAGTCAGAAATTACTTGCATGTATTTGTGTTTCTTTATACATTACAAAAATGTGAATTTATTCATACACAATACGATAATAATTCTCTTGAGGAAAGTTTTCAATTCTAAATAGCTTCTATCAATAAATCAATCAAGCCTACAATTTTTCTATTTCACAATTATTGTCGAAACTTATCAATTTTAAAGTTGGCTCGTATATTTGCTATGTGTCCTTAGAAATTTAATTACTGTTAAGTACATGGGAGGCATAAATCCCTAAATATTTTAAAGTTCATGCATAAATATATGAGTTATTATATAGGACCACATTAAGATGTTCACCAACTGTACCGTAAGGCTCTGGTCTATTCTTCTAAAAAGCATGAATGGATAACACAATAGAGGTGTTGTGCACTTTTAAAGCATGTCATTTGTATTCTTCATATCTCCAAAAAATAATTTTAGCATTTGCACTTGAATATGTGAGCATGCAATGAAGGTATACAATTCAAGCAACAACCTTTGGCTTCACCCAAACCTCAGGATCTCCTCCCCAAATGTTGCATGAACGACAAAGTTTTATAATGTATACATTTCTAACTGTGGAAATCCGCCAAAATGATACCAAGATTGTTGCGGTGGATCTACTTTAATTTAATTTCAGAACATGACACTTGTTGTAAAAGCATTACGATTATAGCTATTAATCAAATCTCGTCATAACCCCACAATGTTTCAGCTAAGTTAATTGTTCACTCAAGTTTTGTGACATAAAAGATTGGCAAAAAGGCAATAACAGTAGTACATGAACATGAGTGATCGATGAGACAATGGTCCATGCTCAAAAACAGCAACAACGCAAAGACCTTTACTTTTACTTCCCCCTCGCCAAGTTGGCTGAATAATAGCAGAGCATGCAGTGATGGAATTGATTATAGTTTCATTCCTTCACTCAATTTCCCTGATCGCATTCACTCACCTTCCTCTTCTCTCCCTAACACAATAATACCTGCAGACCTCATCACTCTACTTCTCTTTAAGATAACGTAAAGCTAACGCTATTCTCTTTAAAGCCAAACTTCACTCTTTCCTTTTCTTTCCATTCATTCTTTTCCACTTCAAAAACCTCAAACTCCTTTGTTGTTTTGGCATAGAATCTCAACTACTCACTTCATTTTCTAAGTCAATACATACCAAGAAGAGGAAATTTTAGTTGTTAAGAAGCTATGAGGGATAGGGGGAAAAGAGAGCTTGATGCATACAACAATAATGGAGTAGGAGATGGGTTTGGAGAAGGGTTCCTAGAGTTCCCATGCAAGAAGCATCCAGGTTCATCATCTTCGTCAGGTGGGGTATGTGCTTATTGTCTTACTGATAGGTTAGTTCAGTTAGTTTGTCCGGAATGTGGGGAGCAAAGGATGCCATCTTGTTCTTGTACTGAGTTCTCCTCGTACACTAACTCATCTTCTGCCGATGTGGGAAATGGTGCAAGGATTTCATTCTTGCTTGAGAATGAAAAGGTTAGTGCTGAAGTCTCCAGTTTGAGGTCAAAAAATGAGAGAAAGTCATCTGCAAGTGTTGATGATTATGCTACTTTGAAAAGGAGTAACAGTACTTGTGTTGTTGATGTAGATAATATTACTAGGAGAAGAGAAACAAAGGAAAAGTTTTGGAAGATTGGGAGGTTGTTTAGGAAGAAAAGAGACAAAAACAGTAGCAACAACAACAATAATCAGAATAATAATGAGGAGAATTATGAGTGTAATGGGGTTTCAAGATCAAGGTCACTTTGCAGCTTTAGGGGATTCAATGATACTGAAGAAAGTGGAGGTTTTGCTGTATCTTCTTCTTCTGCTGCTAGAGCTTCAAGTGTGAGTACAGGGAATTTCATTTCAGATTCTGCTAAAAGGAGTTGCTTTAGTGAATCTGAAGCAAGGTTTAGCAACTTTGATTACTTTGATGCTAATGGTTTTATTAGTGGTGGTGGTCCAAACAAGAATATATTCTCAGTAAGGGAAACTGAGTTTGTAAGTTGTGATGATCCTGCTTTTATTGATTTGAAGGTTCATGATATGTCATCAGATTCAAAAGTGCCTGATCTAGCTGCTTTGAGGAGAAGTGGACTTGGCTTATCAACTAAGGAGTTTGGATATAGAGGAGGTGACCATCATGTCTTTGGGCAGCATGACATGCTTAAGAATGGTGGAGGATCATGTAGGAGGAGTAGTGTTACCGAGAGGGAATTGAGGAAGTGCAGAAAGAGTTATAAGGTGTTGAGATGGTTTTTCAGGCATCAAGCAAGTTCTAGGAAGGATGATGAAGATTATCATGCTTTCAGGTCATGATAATACGTTTCAATGTAAAGCTTTCTTAGTTTTCTTCGAACTTCATTGAAAAGAAAGTGCTCTTGTTGCTTTATTTAGAGGGTAGTAAATTCTAATTTTACAATCAAATGGGATTTGGTGTTATTTCCCTGCTGTTGCAGCTTGTGAAGGTTTGATTAATTGTTAGCTCTATTTGCAGTGTAGTATTTGTTAGCAGTAGTTGTTCTAAGGTTTGCTTTCTAAGCTAGTAAGGTTCAGGAGACTGTATATTATAACAACTCTGTTAAAGAGGAACAATGGTAAATCAACATTGAGTTGTTGTGGACTTCTTGTTCTGCTCATTGTCATAGTTGTATTTTACCCTTTCTTTAAAACTATGGCCAATTAAAATCTGTCAATAAAGAGGTGTATTGCACGGCCAACAAATTATGGTAAATTAGTCAAGATTTTGCTACATGCATGCGGGACAGTAATTGTGAAGCAGATAGTGGACTTCACTAACATGTGCATATTTGGTCTTCTTTGATTTGGGTATTATCTTTTCGGTGTTTTATAGCCTGTAAAATACTGAACAATAGTCAAAGCAGATCAGATAAATGTCTGTTTAGGTAGGTAGAAGAAGAATTTTGGCTAGAAAATAGATAATTTTATGTCCCATACGCATTAATAGTGGGATGCATTATAAACTCCTTTTATGTGGAAAACATAATTATGAAAGGTTCAGGAGTGTGTCCGAAGATTTGCTAAGGTAAAAACATGTCAGTAAAGCTTTTGGAACAAAAGTTCTTGCGGCTTAAGGTCTAAAGAAGTAGTTGGCTTTCCGTAATATGTCTTATGCTGTCTGTTGTGTCAATGACAACTTAATGGGATTTAGAAAATTTCATGACAGAAAGACGGCAAAACACATGAAGAATTATATTGACTTGAGTTATCTTGATGTAGTAATCAATGATAATGTCTCCAAGTTCAGTTTTCTTCTGTAAATTTCTTCTGGTTCCTGCATCTTAGGATCAAAAGGGGCCATTGCAAGCTGGAAAGTATGATGGCCAATGTGACATTCTTTTCATGTTTAGTGTGAAATCAAAAAGAAGAAAGCTACATTGCGTTGTGTTATTAGAACTTTTCAATATCTAAAGAGAGAATGGACTATTCTTGACCCTGACATTTGACAGAGTAAGTATCATTGGTAATCCGATGCATCCTGTAATTATCATCTTAGTAGGTGTTGCTCACAAGTCAAGTGCAAACTTATAGGAGTATATTCTTAGATATGAGCAGGAAGCATATACTAGTAATCTACTTTGTGATATGGTAAGCTAAATTCATTGAACTTATTAACCTGTTTTAACAATGATCTTTCTAGTAGTACTATTCACTACATTGCCAAGCTGAAGCAAGGCAACTAATATATAAAAATGCACGGTGCTCCCTTGCTCCACATGTTTTGTTTCAGGAACCACCAAATAGTTACTCTCCACAGAAGAATCATCTGTAAACTACGCTGTCTTCCACTCTTCATGGTCTATGAATCTGTCACTATATTTTTCCCTAGAAGAGATATAAATGTAAAGTGGACTGTAGTAGTGTAGTACAGTAGTACAGATTACCAATCAGAATATTAACTTAATAATGCATACTAAATGAATACTCTACCGTCTACACCGAGTTCAGTAACGTTGGCTTGTAACTCAAGTGAGGGTAAAAAAGTGATGAGAGGAGGCTAGCTCAAGCCCCAGCTCAGCTAGCTGTCCAAATTCGAGGAGGATTTGGCGGGTCCGTCGAGTCCAAGGCACAGGAGTGCTGTATTGACGGGCGTGGAGGCGCGCCGGAGGGGGGCATGCATTAGGCTTTATAGAGCTACGCAAACCCCCTCTCTTATCCCTTGGAAATGTCGGCACTGCACACGCTTAATTAAAACTCGTTTCATGTTTGGTATCAATGTGATGAGAGTGGGCTCATTAAATGGATCAGTGCTGCCTGTTAAGTTGTTGAGCATGGTGAGTTTGTGCCAAGTACGAGGTCTTCCTGCTCCTCTATCAAAGGATGGTGCCCATATAACTGTGTTCCTTGCAATACCATCACCTTTTACCTCCAATTTTTTTAACTTCCCATTGCATAAGGATGAGTGGAACACTATAAGAGCAATAGACTTATAGCAAGCTATGTGCACCATAATTATAGACTAAACATCTCATATTACATGTTCAACATCAACTTTCTACAATTGTAACTCGCAAGTACAAACCAATATAAGCTACTAGCGAGTGAGCAATAGACTTATAGCAAGCTAT
>CAAKMY010048092.1:0-10536 GCA_901111285.1 Corrigiola litoralis | reverse complement strand
AAATAAAAGGGGTGTTACAAAAAGAAAAAAAAGAGGAGCTTATTAACATCCAACTCAACATTAAATTTACTAAAAAAAAAAAGAAATATGCCACGTATGAAAAAATGGCCGGAAAATCGAACTCCGACCACCTAAGGACCACTAGTGTATACGTAGTTAATACTTAGGATTATTAGTATATTGAGGCATAGGTGGGATTATTTTGGTTTGTTAAGCCATAGTTGGGATTATTGGTGTCAATTTTTCTTTTTTTTAATGAAAGATACAGATGATGAAAGATGACAGTGAGTGATGTGTGGTGAATGAATTTGTGAGATATCATCATAACTGTTTAACTACAATCATAGGCATTCAAAATAAGCATTTACTGCTTCTACTACAAACATGGGCATTCAAAGCAAGCATTAACTGTGTCCTGATTTTTTGGTTTTTTTTTTTATTTTCTTAATATGTGAATTTACCTACACTACCCCTTGTTGTACATACAACCTAATTATTGCGGTAGTTCTAAAGTTGTTCAAGTTTACTTGCATTAATTAACCTTTCTGTAGGATACAGATTAATTACATATGGCTATGAATATGCTCACTTGCCTGAAAGTGGAATATATATGTGCATCTTTCATAAAGCGCCTTTGTGCACAAAAATAATCAATGTCTTATTCATTGCGTCCTTATCGAAGTTAAAACTAATTTTGCATTTGAATTCATCCAGGAGGTCGCCTTCGACATGCCTTCATTGGGATAGGATTTCGAGAGAGACCTGAAGCTTATGACTTCCAAGCTGCTCTGCATGACCATATGAAGTATTTCCTCGCTTTTTTAACCTGTTTAGTTTTCCTTTTGTTTGCTGTTATCTAATGCAGTTTCTGCTTTATACCAACTTTTTGTTTGCATTTGTCTTAGAAGATTGCCTGAGTATTTTCCCTTCAACTTGTAAATTTACAAATTTAGGTATCTTGAAAAGAAGAAGACTGCTGAAGAAATGGAGCAGCAATTTCAGAATTCTTCTTCAGCAGTTGATTACAGTTTGAAAGATGGAGAGACGCTTGTTCTTCAGCTGAAAAACGTGAGCTTGGTTTTTCTATTTAATTCACCGTTTACTTAAGTACGATAATTCACGACTAATTTTTCTCTTCAACTGTTATTGCCAGAAATCTGGTGGTAATTTAAAGATGAAATCTATCGAGCAGGGTGTTGATGACCTTTCACTACATAATAAAAATAGTCCAAGAGAGCTCTTGCTTTCTATCAAACCGCCCCCTCCTCCACCACCAACTCTTTCACCGACTTCCCCACGAACTCCGACTTCACCAAATTTTAGTCCTGAGTTTTAAAGAAGAGATGGAAGACCCCAGAGAACAGCAGCCTAAACCTGGTCCAACGGAAGGAAATCAGAGTTCACAGGGAGTAGCAGATGAGGACTTTGGAGATTTTCAGGCCGCTGGCTGATTCTTTATCATGTATAAATTTGTCTGTTCATAAACTGGATTTGGTTCAATGAGGTTTGGTGTACATGGCGTTTGAATTGAATAGACAAATTTTACAGATTCCATTTTTCGTATATACTTTTACGTCAGCCTTAAGGAATGAGGATGAAATTGTTTTGGGACTCAAAACAAAGGCCATCTGTTAATGAAGACCTGAGTTCTGATAGTATCTCATAATGACTCTCAGGTCATGTACTCTTAAATATGTGTTTTTTCGCATGTGTCTGTGGTGCAAATCTTGAGCAGTAGTGGAAAGAACTTTGGGAATGAGATAATTTCAACTGCAAAAGTTTTCTATTATACATTTCGGTAGTAAAAACTTATAAATACTAAGCGCTAATTTTTCCAAAGGAAATAAAGTCAGTCATTCATAAATGAAGCAAATTTATATGGTTGAGGCCTGAGAAGTGAGAACCATATATATTATGGTACCAAATTTTGCATGTTCGTTTATTGGAGCACTTGTGTTTCTTGTATGGATATATCTTGACCTTTCTTGAGGCCTACCCTCTTAACTTGACGGGACGGAATTATTATCAGCCATAATTGGGAATTGAGTTCTAATTTGCGCTTATAGAATTGTGCATGATTATACCTCAAGGTACCTTCATTTGATTGCTTAATGAATCATGATAAATCCATGCAGCATCTGTCTACTTTCGGCTTCCTCGCGCAATGTAGGAGTACATTATAGTGCCCCACTTTTCTTGAAGTAATTTCAATCTTCACTAAGTAAAATATTTCCATACTACTATATGAAGATATAGTGAAAAATAAATTAGATGCCCGAATTCTAGCTTCCTTTTTTTTCTTGAATCCTGACAACGAGCAAGGGATTGTTCTAGCTTAATAACAGGTCCGAGGTTCGAGACCATGAGAATGTGGAACTCAGAGGGAGAGCTTTGTCGCCTTAGTGGTGCTATTCGAATCCGGACTAAATAGGATGGTGAAAACCAAAAACAAAAATGTATTATTTTTAAGTCGTAATGTATATACAATGTTTTGCTCTTTGGTATTGCTCCATTCAGGGGCAACTACAGTGATAGTAAGGGGTAACACACGCTACCTCCAACTTTATAAATTTGGTAAAAAAAAGTAGAAAAATGGTAGAAAAGATTGAAAACTACGTAATATAACACAATAGAAACACTTCCCATTTTTTAGAAAGCTATCATCATTTAAAATTACGGAGTCGCTCTTGTCCCCTTTTAGAGAGAAAATTGTAGGGTTAACTCTTTGCTTAAAATGGTCGTTTCTTTATTATCCTTCCATTTGCATCCATTAAAAGCTATTTCCACATAATTTCCATGAGAAATGAGAGACACTCACGTTTGCCATCCATAATCTATTTGCAACCAATAAAGTTGCTAGACTGCTTCTCATGCTTGAATCTATAACAAAAAGGATTTGGGGGGGGGGGGTTGAACCTCTTTACCAATTAACCCCCCCCCCCCAATGAATCCAAGATGGGTTATTGACTTATTGTTGTTGGTCTTCAGTCTCATATAAAATTAAAGAAGTTAATTAATTTTGCAAGTAAAAAATTAACAAACATGAAAATTCAATAAAACTGATAAGTTTTTTTAATCGAAAAAAAGAAAAAATAGACAAAAAAAACCTCTTATACTCACTCCTCAAACTTTATAAAGTAATCATATTCATATGTGACATGCCATTTTCCATAGAAGTCAAAAAGCCAATCAATTTGAGCAAAAACAGAATAAAAGGCAATCATTTAAAAAACTGAAAAACTATAAACACTAGATAAGACACTACACCTATGATTGATTGACTCAAATTATTAATTCACACTAAAAATCAACAAATATATTCTCAACAGTATCTCCTTCTCAGCCTTAGATTCCGGAAATCAATATTTTTTTTCATAATATTTCTCTTTCCCTAATTTTTTTCTTCTAAAGTTGCTTCACACAAGCAAATACTTAGCACACGTGTAGTATAACTTGACTTCATCAGACAACAAACATAACAAAACAAAACAAAACAAAACTTAGATAAACTCCAACTCCACGAAACACTTCTCCTAACTCAAACTTAACACTTAACTTGTTCCCCTCTTCCCTTTGCCTTCACAACCCCGTTTCTTTATTTTTTTTAATTTAGTATTTCAAAAAAAAAAATCTACAATTTAGTATTAAACTATTATTATGTATACTTTTAAAGGTAAAAGAAACATGTTTTTTACTTTCGAGTTATTCTTATTCTTGTTCTTATAAAACAAAAGTACCCAAAAAAAAAAAAAGAAAAAAGAAAAAAAACTAAACTATTCCCTAACTTTTTATCTGTATAAAAGACTTGGCCGCGGGTTTCTCACAGTAATCATTCGAGGCCACTTTTTTACTTTTTAAGCATGTAAGTTCTTCTTCACCTTTTTATCACTTTGATCATCTTGTTAATATTGGATTATTATCATGTTTGTGCTTTTGCTATGGTTTAAGGGTTTTAAGTGCTGATCATCTTTTCTGGGGCTTTAGTGAAAATTCTTAATTTCTAGAATTTGGCAAGTACTACTAGTTTATGGATGATGGGTCGTTTTTTATCAACATGGGTTGGTTTATAATCTCTTTATGTGGAAATAATATGTTGGTTTTTGTTAGCTGGAGTTATTGGTAGAAGTTAGCACCTTTGTTATGTTTTATGTAAAGCATAAGGTCTTAGAACAGACTTGTCTGTCTACAGAAAGTCTTAGGAGAGGCCGTATCATAAAAGTAGACGGAGTCATGCTAGCCCAATAAAGGGATATAAATTTCTAGTTTAGCTTGGGCTTGTAGGAAGATTGAGTTGATTTAGCTTGGAGGGAGTCCGTCGACTTTTATCATATAGGTACAGTTTTTGTAAGAATTTGTGGTCTATTTATGTGATGGAAAAAGACAAGTTTCTCGCGAGCGAAATCGACCGAAGCTTCGTGCAAGCACAAGTCAAACGAGAGATATATGTCCCTTTATCGGGTCAGCACGGCTCCATTTACTTTTATGATAAAAGACGGTATCTCGAAGATTTTGTTTAGGTAGAATTGATGGAAATTAGCTACCCTGTAAGTCTGTAACTAACAGTGTATGTAAGTTTTTACTGATTTCGGTATTAGTCTTTAGAAAAGTGTTAACACTTGGATAAGACGGGCCTACGGTAGGACGAGATGAGCTTTTATTGTATTTAGGTGAGCTTAGCTCTTAATGACCATCATAAAAAGCTCACCCCATCCTATCCAAGCTTTTGCCTTGGAGCAGTACATAGATTTTGTATAATTGGTGTGAAACTTACGCTTATGTAAAAGCTTGTTATTACGTGGTGGTTCTATGTGTTCAAAGTTGGTGATCATTGTTTTAGTAGTGTTTTTAGTTCGATATTGTCTCTACAAATGCTATTCTAATTTAAGACATATATCGGGGTTTTATTCGTGACTGTAGTCTTATCAAGCTTATAGTATGTATCTAGGAATCTTTATATATGTGATAAACATAGGTTGAGGAGGAAAAAGTTGATTATTTGTGGGTTCAATGTGAGATGTTGTTGATCATGTTCTGTATAATATGTCCTTGCTGCCTCCACCATTACCTGCACGCTTGTATTTCTGCCCTTAGCTTTTGTTTGGTTATATTGTATTCGGCTGCATTGTTGCTTATGAATAGCCTGTTACTGTTGGGCCTTATTGACGATTTTGAGTTAGTATACAACTCTTATCCTATTGTAAGCTTTCTTCCATCGTTCTTTGGTTCCAAAGGGCATTTGGACGTCCCACTTTGTTGATAAACATCGGACTAAATGACTCAATTGGTGTACCAGTCCATAATATCAAGAAGAGAAGAAAACTTGTACTGCAAAGATGGCATGGTAAATAGGTACTCTAATAGCTGTGGGATCAATTGATTAAAAATTAGGCAGAGGAAAAGAGAAAATTTTGAGATAGGGGTAAGGATAGGAATCGAGGAAGAAAAGGAGAGGATGTAAGGTAAATAGGGAGGGCTGGAGGTACAGTATTTGATTGCGAATATTCATAGCAAGGGTAGTAGCAAGCTGTATATCATTGATCAAGTAATGATAACATGGGCCGTAATTTTTTGTATTATGGTCCTCATGGATCAAGGAATGAATATGCTTGGTGTTTAGGCCAAACTTGATTTTTAAATGAATTCGGTGAAATCATGGACTTTTCCAAAGTGTTACTTGAAGTCTTGAAGTGAAAGCTGTTCCAAATAGTTGAATGACAGTGGCCTCTGTGGCCTCATCTTGAAATTTGTGCCTTCCTTTAGACTTGGTCAAGGGTAGCATCTCCTCAAGAGCTCAACTTCATTTGCATGGTTGATAGCTTCTCATTTTCATATTCCTTAACGGTAAAGAAAATGACTCACCTGTAAGTCCCTAAGGTTCTCTATGGAAATCATTCGTCATTACTTCAATATAAGTCTTATAGTGTGTTTGAATAAGGGAATTCAGATAGGAGGGAAGGGGTGGGAGAGTGAACGATTCATTTTCCATTGCCATTAGGGGAAGGTTATTGGAGGAAGCCACTTTTCCTTACACATGTAAATCAAATCCTTCCAAGTTGGGAACACTTGGAAGGGAAATTCAAGTACACTCCTCCCCTGCCCTTTGTTTCGATTCTCTCCCCTTTCCTTTATCATTGGTGTCCAAACACATTATACATCCGATAAGCCTGTGAACATAGTTGAAAGTATTCAACTTCCTGGACTGAACCATGTCGTGTTCAAATGTGTTATATCTACCAGCATTAATACTGAAGTGGAATTTCTTGGTTAGCTTGATGCCTTGATGCGTCTGCCTAGCATGAGTATCATGTTAAACTTTCCAATTTCCATTCATTGGCTTGTCATTCAATTTTGATGATGAAATAGGATTGATTTTTTATGACTATTTGCTTAGCAAAGGTGTTTTAGGGAATGTGTTTTTGAACTATCAAGAAATCTGAAGTGACTGGTCTGCTTGATTTGCATGCCTTATATCACATGAGATTTTGCTTGATTGCTTTTCCTTGAACTTTCGTTATATAAATGGGTACGATTTTGATAGTCCGGATTAGGCTGAGTTACATTGGAATTACATCCACCAAACATGCAAGTGTTTAGTTTTAAGTTAGAAATTTTATTATCACTGACAAAGGCATAGTGGAGCTTTGTACATATTGTCTAGATCACTAGATGTACGTGGTAGCAATAATATCTCAACAGCTGCTGATGGGAAACAACAATAACCGGGGGGGGGGGGGGGGGGTTGACCATTAAAAAAACCTACAAGATAGACTCTTCATGTGCAACTGCAAAAATTGCCAGCTTGATTGGTACTTTCTATTTGTTCTGGACAGTCTCATCTGCAGCAGACAATACAGTTGCAGTAACACAATAAATAAAACGACAGCAAACGACATTAGCAGGGGTGACATTATAGACACCTAAAAGATTTGGACTTTTTCTGTGGAATTGAAGGGCAGGACCTCTTGACTTAGAACAGTGGAATCAGGTTAAATTTGTGTCGTTTTCCTACGATGATGAATTCATGTAATTTGTATATTATGAGGCATGCTGTCTTCCATTTATGGTCTCATGGTAAGTTTCTAAGAGAGACATAAAAACATATCATCAATTCCCTATTGTCTGTCGTTTGTTTGTCTCTGTTCTTTCCAAGGTAATCCCTATTGCACTAAATGGGTGGGTAGTAGGTACTGTAAAAATGATGTAATGCCATGTTGTGCTATCGTGAATAGTGTTAAGAGGGTATGTGGATGTAGCCAATGCCTTCGTTGTGCTACCTTTAGATCTTTGTTACGAAAAATAATTATTGGCGAAAAAGTAGAGGCTGCTTGTGAGGGATTCACTGGGCTGCTATTTTCATTAAACATGAGAACCTAAATTGTGATGCCTTATTTGTAGAAAATGATTCAGGATAATCGCAGTGTGATGGTAAGCTGGGAAAAAACACGATATGATTTCCTTATTGCCTCTTTTTTTTTTCGATTAGTTATGCTCAAAATAAGGATAAAATACTAGATAGTCAAAGCTGCAGCAAAGCAGGTTGGTAGCTTAGATGTGGGAATTGTTATCAATCTCCCAATTAATTTCGTTTGATTTTTCTACTGAATGATTTTCTTCACCATTACAAATCAGGCTTATTTGTTGTTCTATGTGTTTTTATTTAATATTCCTGTTTTATGACTGTACTTCCCAGATTTTTGTAATCATTAAATATGCTCAACATTTATATGGGTTAAAATCATGAGAAACTGAAATTTGTTTGCAGATTAAGGGTGTTGCTCACATCAAAGTCTGACTGGGAAAACCTAAATCTTAATTGTTCTAAGTTGGTTAGTGACCACTTATGATCACTATGGATGCTAAAGGCGTATCTTGGTTTGGTAACATGTGTCAAAGGTTTGAGGCAATATGTGTGGAGGTGGACGAGACTATCTGTGAGGTATCTCTCAACAACCAAATTTTTGGTTTTAAAAGTTCTGTAGTACTATGTGACTTTTTGATTGATGTTTGTACAAATATAAGAACAAACACTTAAAAATATTACTTTGTGCCCTTTACTTAAGATGGGAAATGGGATATTTGTGTCTGTCTTTCTCTCCCCTTCCCCTAGTCTATCCTTGTATTTCTTGGCTTGTTCTTGAGGTGCTGAAAAATCTTCTTTTGGAGGACAGGATACTGTAAAATATGTAGGAAATCAGATGCGGACTGTTGGAGATAATGTTAAGAAGTTCTACTCAGAAGTTATGCAGGATTTGCTTGCTTCATCTTTACTGGATTCAGTGAAAGAAGAAGACGCCACGGTGACCGAGTCCCATCACAGTGATTTTGCTGTCAGCCAGAAACCAAAATTAGATAAGGAGAATGCATTGGTTAATGCTGAAACTGAGCAAATGATAAAAGATTCTGATAGTGCTGCTGCTGCTGCATCCAATAACGCTGTAAACCACGCGTCTTGCTGTTCTGCTGAAGAACAGTTTACTAGTGAAAATTCTCAAAGCGATAAATTTCTGTCATCTAATCGAGCTACCTGTGAGGAAAATGTTTTGAGAAGTATGCAAGATTCTGAGCCCAAATCACTTTCTGATATGTCAAGCATAAATGCCTTTGTTATTAAAAAATCTGCTGATAAATTCACCGGTAGTGAAGTCTGCTATGAGAGGGATGAACCCATACGTGAATATTGGGATGTTAGTTCCAAAGAAGCTTCTGATATGGAAGTGAGCAATAGTGAAGAAGACGAAGACGAGATTTCTGGAGATGAAGGACAAGGACATGAAAGTGTTTATCTGAAAGGAAGTGAGACAAGATTATCGTCTAGTGGCCATGCATCAGCAGAGTTGGATGGTAATAAACTAATAACTAACCTTGTTGCAATGTTGCTAAATTGTTCATTATGGTACATTGATGTACTCATGTTCAAGTCATGTGCACTTAGTTATCATAAAAGGATTCTTGGACACAAAACGGATAGAGAATGCACCAGACTCCCTGTGTTATTGTGTAGAGCCAAATTGAAACCTTGATGGTTCAGACAAATTGTGTCCGGACAGGGGGAAGACTTTCTTAGCTGATAATAATAACTGCTTTTCTGGCTTTGCATTGTGCTCTCTATTGCTAGATAGCATAATTGTTTTCGCTTTTGCAGTGCCAGTATCATCAACGAACGCTACTGAAGATGCTACTGTTGCCAAAGGTTGGAGTGCTGTGGGTGTTCAAAATGGGTTTCCGGTATCTGATACAGGTAAGGCGACTGGTAGAGTATGTTATTTATGTCAACTTGTTATGAGTGTAGATGAGAAACAACTGATTTGACTGAAATGGTTGATGCAAAAGGTGGCGCAATTCAATAGTAACCTACCTTGATCTCTTTATCTGATACGACTCTTATCATTTAAGTGGATTCCCTTGCTTAAAATAAGGTCAATATTGTTGTGGGAACTTAATCTTGTTTCGGTATTGAAAAGGATTCTATGTCCTTCAAATACTTCCTATGCACATTGATTTAGTGAGTTATGAATTCTCTTTTATTTCCTTTTTTCTGTTTGTCACTTGAAATTATATGTGGAATTTTAGATACTCTGCTGCAATAGAAAAGGAAACATGGAAACTGTGAATACCATGCTTTTTAAGTGCCTTTCAGTTTTTTTGTTCTTATTTTTTTTCTCGTTATTTGGGGTGCGGAGAGCTAGAAAGCAAATCAAGCATACGAATTAGCTTATGCATCCCAAAGACAGAAAATACTCCGCTCAAAATCCATCCTGTTTATAAAAAACAGCTATGCTTCACCAAGCATACAATTCAGATTAATATCTGTGCACATTCGTCATATGTGAACAACCTAATACATGCTATGCAACGTATATACCTTATGACCAGTATGCATGTCTGCTCCTCATACGAAAGACCCTTGCGCTCTTTTCCCGCCACAACTCATGCCAGGTGAGCTGACGAGCAAAACCACTGTAACAAATCTATGATACAGCAATTTGTTCCTGGTGAACTTCTCAAACCACTACTCTCCAGACTTAATAGTATCCTGCTAATCGAGCCCAGCACAAGAGTTTGGTCCTGATTGCGTTTGAACAGACATTCAAAAAAACAGGTGTTGGCAGGTATCAGAACGCTGAGAGCAAATCTGACAAACATTTAGAACATTAATTCCCTCCGACCCCAATAAAAGAAGATCAGAAGTGGCTAATCATCCGAGAAATTAACCAACCAATAGTAGTGTGCCTTGGGGTTGCCAGTGTCTATTTATCTACTTTCTTCTATGAAAGTTATCCGTTTTTGCTAAAGAAAGTTACTATTTTAAGCTCTAAGCTTACCATTGCAGCCCTGGGACTGCAGCAAACTGTTATGCTTGCTTCCTACAAGCCTTCACAATGAGAGCATTGTTAAATGCCAAGAATGGTTTCCATAGCCAGGAATCTTCATCTCTAGGTTGTACATAAGAAGGTTTTGGTGCTTGGTACAACACTTCTGGATTTACTTCACCCACAGTGTCCCCTTTTCTGCAGAATCGATTCAATACATTTCTTA
>CAAKMY010048088.1:0-16983 GCA_901111285.1 Corrigiola litoralis | reverse complement strand
ATTATTAGTAGCCAGTTTATGAGTTAGACTTGGTAATTATGTTCAACTTGTAGTTACCAACACTAGTTCCCAACGTGTCTGCAATGTACGAGTTGCATTTTCCTGTACCTATGGCCTATGTACCCTTAATTCCCGCTTGATTAGGCCATGGTCTCCATACTCCTCGCCTGTTCCCAGCTTAAGATTATAATTACGAGTGTAGCTCAAAGAAACAAAGGAAGAAAGAAGGGTGGGGGAGAGGGGCAACAATGTTTCAAACAGGGGTAATGTTGGTAAGGGGTAAAATGGGTCAGGGATAGTTTTTAGGAGGGAGAAATGAAATATTCCGGCGGAATATTCCTTTTTAATGGCTGGAAATTAGTTTTGGTAGTGATTTAAAAAAAAATAACAACTATAAAGGTAGTAAGTTGTTATAAAAATTATGAAAGGTAGTAATTTTGAAAATTAGGAAACTTAAAGGTAGTTTTTATAAATTTTTCCTAGTAAATAATTTAGAGTTACAAAGTTGACTCGATTCGAACATTTATAATCCTGAATACAAACCAAACTAGTGCGAGTAGAATTTGCCTGCTCATTTTTTTGGGTGATAACAAAATCAAAAGTGGTTTAGAAACTTGATTTTAGATGAATTTGCCTGCTCATCAAGGGAAGGGACGAGTAGAATTGTAAAAATCGAGTTGAAAATTTATGTTCCGCTGGTGTCATATCAAGGATGAGCCGTAATATTGGTTTCAGCAACTGGCTAAATGGGGAAATCCAATGGAAGTGTAAGAACAACAGAGAACAAGTGAAGAAGGCGGCCTGATTGATTAGATGTATGATGTTAATCTAGCTGAGGGAAAAGAGAAAGAGTAGAACTTGGGTGAGACGGTCTCACCAAATTTTTAAATTAAAATGCTATTTCAATAACGATGGTGTAGTGGTGTACTGTCCCAGGCGCAGGAAGTGGTGGCATATGCGGATAATCTCCTCGGTAGCTTGAAGGTAGATAAAGGCAATCATGTACTCCTTGCCCAGATCAAAAGTGGTGTCGCCCTCCTCCTGGAAAATGGAAGATAAATGTTGATGCTGGTTGTGTAGGGGAGAAGGAAACGGGCTATGGTTTTGTGGTTAGAGATGAGTTGGGGAAGATGATGATGTGTGTGTTCAGCAAAGTTTGGAGGAGATGGAACCAAGGGTAGCTGAAGCTCGTGCTATGATTTTCGGTTTACGTATGATGCGAATCCATGGGTATAATAGACTGGTTGTTGAATCTGATTGCAAGAACTTTATATCAGAGATCAAGGCCCGAACAAGCGGAAGGAGCGTTTTTCATCTTATAGTAGAAGATATCTTTAACTTAAGGTTTTACTTTTTATAGAAACATAAACCTTTTAATATGAAAGATTATACTTTTAGTTAGAAGCCTTATTTTGTAGATTATGTTATAATGGGGATGTTTTAACTTAAAAGAGTGATTATTCATATTAAAAATTGGACCTTTCAATATTTGTGTTACGTGAGTTTCATTAAAAAAAAAAATAATAAGAGGCCCACGTTCATTAAACGAAAAGGGAAGGGGCAAGCTGAAGATTCGAACCAGGGTGCCTCGCGACGGAAGCCATCTCCCAAAGCGCTGAACTGGACAAGCTCACTTGTGCATTTGTAGCGCGCATGTGTATTTTAACCTCTGCGTTTCTGATGGCCGTCTCACCAAAGCGCTTTGGTGAGACCGTCTCATACAAGTTTTTGTGAAAGAGAAATGGTTGTCACGTTGAAGGTCAGAAAGAGGGAAGAGAGCACGGTGATATGAATGTGTTTAGCCCCTTTGTTTGATGTTGTCTACCAATGTTAAAATGTACGTTGAACTCACAACTCCACACTGACTCATCCTTGGAATCATGCTCCTCCAGTACTCCTCGGCAACCGCCATTAACTCATCTCGGGCGGTGGGGAGTTTTTTGGCCATCTCGGTTGCTTCTTCAAGTTCAAGTGCTTTTATCAGTTGAATTAAGTCTTGTGTTAGCATGTTGTTGTTCTTGTCCATGTTTTTCTCTCTCCTCCCAGGTTGTCGGAAGTATGTTTTCTTTGAGGTCCAACAATGGTGATCTTGTACTTGTACGAGAGTTTAATAGAGTAGAGTTTAGAGTTCAGACCATGTTTCCTAAATGGCTAAGTGGCAAGTTAGATTAACGGGTTTGACCAAGTACAAGTTTGTGTTCTAGAAAGATTAAGATGGTTTTTTTTTTCTTTCAAATAAGAAAGACCTTTACTTTATCAAGTCGAGCTCAACTCGGGATTATTTGGACTAGTTTATTGGATTAGACTTTTGGAAATTGTGAAACTAAACTCAATTAGCGTTTGTATGTCTAACGATTGTTGATACAGTTATGGGAGCTATGCTAGCCCGAGAAATAAATGATGAAGAAAAAGCTTTGCTTTATCGAGTCATATTCATCGTGAGATTGATTGAAGTAGTTAAACAGAGTTTGGAAATTAAGCCCTACAAGCGTTAGTGATTAGTAGGATCAAAATATGCGACCTTAAAAATATTAGCATTAGTATTTTGTTAAGCGTAAGGTATTTTCGCACAATTTATAAGATGTAAAATATCACAAGGTGACAAAAAGATATATCCCTATTTTTTACTCACAATTTAGTTTGTAGCAAATACTGAGAGACCTAGAAAATTATTATACTAGTGACAACATAATTTTTTTCACAACTTTTGTGGTGTTTCGCAGAACGGTGGTGCACAAAAAAAACTTTGTGCGGGAACCGGGATGATTGGATTAGATAGTCAAGTATTCGACTCTTGCTTTACACGTTGTGCCTCTAATGACTTAGAGATGAACAGTATACAAAATTTAGAGGTTTTTTGCGCCAGGTTTAGGCTCAACTATGCATTCCAGTCCAGTACTACGCCCGAAAAAAGATGGTTTAGGTTCATCATAAGATTATAATGCCTGCCCATTGAGCACACAGGCTTGATCAATACAAGTCCTAGAAAATAGAAATGCATATAGCTTGCTCAAAATAGCAAAGAGAAGCTAGATTTACGTGCGAGACAGTGATTCGCCCGATCTAAACAGATATATGTTCTTCGATAGCCATAAGCACTACCAAATGTAAATACTATCAAGAGAAAGCATATTCAAAGTTCAAAAGGTTCAGGATCTCCAAACTTAAACGACACAAGTTCATTGCCCACAAGGGCATTTCTTTAAAAAGAAAATAACAAACAAGGGGACTTACTGACACAAACTTGCCAGCTCTCAGCGGAAGCAGGGTTAACCAAGATGTTCCACAACAGCATTGGAAACAACATTAGCATCACCTTCATCAGAATGAGCATCTGCATCAAGCTCATTATATGTTAAGCCAGAATTGACGGATTTGCCACCTCCCTGCAGCTCAAGAAGTTCAATAATAACGTCAAATATATCGTCAGTATCAAGCTCATCGAAATTGTCAGCATTGAGCTCATCAGATGTTGCTGCAGAATTGACGGCTTCTGAACCTCCCTGCAGCTCTGACAGTGCCATTGGACCAGGGTCCCGTCCTTGCTGCCTAGGCACAAATGTTGCTCTGAACTTCCTTGGCACAAAAACAGCGGATAATGATGAGTGTATGAATCTTTCGAGTCCTCTTGCTAGAAATTCTGGGACTAAAGATGGTGAAAGCTCTGCTGCTTGAGGCAAAACAGTTACTGAACGTGGTTCAATACCCATCACAGCTCTTGATGTTGTCTGCATTAATGGCTGATGAGAATGCACTGGCACCAAATCAATGGGCTTCATTCCGAAAAACCTGCAATTTGGACTCACAAAACCTCCATATTCAGCATACCAATTAGATATCGCTTCTTTGACAATTCTCTTCAGTTGTTCACGGCAATGCTGATTCTCCAGAAAAGGTGCGAAGGAAGAATGTGCTTCATCTTTAAACACCAGTCTGTAACTAGTATTGACTATATGAGGGGGTTTCTGCGCAGCGGAAGATGTTGCATCAGGTTCAACCATCTCAGACTGCAATTCCTCCAGCTGTCTCAAGTATGCATAGAATTGCTGCAATATAAAGAAAAAAGAGACATTAATTATTGCGTACTTCGTACATGTCAAAATTGAATAAAAGCTGACATTTGTTCTGGAGCCACATGAACCAACAGCAACGTATAGTAAATATGCATACTCATTTTCAAGAGAGATAAAATATAATTGAAAAGAGAAGAGATCCACGGGGGAAAGCATGCTCGATTGCTAGCGGAGCTCATACATGTAATTGATGAAACGTATGCTACTAACTGTAATAAAAACAAACCTGCAGCCTCTGCAGCAAATTCTGCAATGAGCCCAGGGATGCTGAGAAGGCGCACTAACTCGGATGGAGTGGCATCTGGATAGGAAGTAAAATAGTACAGTCAGTAAAAGTATCAGTGTCAAAGCCTCAATAGTACAGTCAGTAAATGCATCTCCCATCAAAGTCAACAAGGTCTTTACTATATAGACCCAAATCCTGAACGACTTCTACAAATTTTCTCTGCACATATGGTGTCCAATTAAATGATGAAGCCTGCATAGTACCTTGCTAAATTTTTTCCAATTGCTCTATTTTTCTTTTCCTGTGACTCTGGGAACTACAACCCCTTACACGCATCAAAGGTTGCACTCTAGCAAGAGGCGCCACTGAGAATACATTAAATTGTGAAATGAGTTCTCTTTCCTCGGCTTCATGCATCACTGGTTCCTTTTCTTGAACACCTGTCGTCAAGGATTCAGTGGATTCTAGCATAACGTTTTTTCGCTTTACTATGGGGAACTGCCATAGACTTTCTATGTCACCAAAACAAAGTGGCTTCACAAGGCACAGCATGGCTCCATTCTGGAGACCTCTCAAGAATGTACATTCATCAAAAGTATCACAAATCACTGAATAATAAAAAAGAGGAGATTAGCAAGACAAAACTTCTTAGACAAGAATATTTGGAAGGAAGAAGAAAGCAGAGAATATCAAGACTTGAGAATGAAACTTACAAAGAACAGGCAGCCTTGTTTCTTTTTCAACAATCTTTACAAACTCAAAACAGCAAAAGTCAGGCAACTTGGTGGTTGTCAGCACCAAATTAACTCTGTGCTGTGTCTTCTGTAAGATATATAGTGCATCTTTTCCTTTGCAAGCTGCCACAACTTGTGACACAACAGAAGTTTGTACACAAAAAAGCACCAGACATATAGGGAAGTCTAAGGGTAATCCAACAACCACAACTAGTAAAAAAAAAAAAAGCTTTTTTTCCCACCCATCAAGCTCAAATTGGCCAACATATTAAGAGAAGTAGGATCAGACTAAATCTCACAACATAGCATATCCCAAAGGTCAAAAATAGTCCAAATATCAACTCAAAAATCTGAAAGAGAAAGAACATTCTAAACTGATCAAAGAGAAATCATAGCATCACCACAAACCAAAGCGCAAATGAGACACAGCAACAGCTTTCCCACCCACCCTAAAGCCCAATACATGACCTAGCGCTTCCACCTCAGAGTATGACCCCTCAGTGGATACCAGTTCATGAAATTTTCCTCAGCTTCCTTAAAGCCCAAAGTTATCTCCAAGGATTTCAATATTTTATATAGGTCCCATTAGGAACTAAGTAACCTGCATACCACACCAAGAAAAAGCAAGTCCGTCCAGTCCAAAAATAGTCAATTAATTTTAATTTCGATTCGTTCAGCTGAATGATTGAGGACAACCAGAGGATAAGAGTCCTCCATGCAGGCAGATGTTTTCTTCTATACAGCATAATTCATACATATTAGAGTTTCCAAGTCCTATATTTCTCCATCTTCCTTTTCAGAAAAGACCACTAAAATGACAATCAGTCTAAAAATTTTCAATCACCTCAACTCAATCTTCTCTTCTTTGTGATCCGCATGAAAGAGGTAACCGCAGGATACCGCAAACAAGACAATTTAATTAATGTAGATTAAACAGTTCCAAAGACAAATTCTCATCATGAAATACTAAAAAACAGATATACATAATTTGGTACACACCTCTATAGTTGGCCTTGATCAAGAGTTTTGACACACTCTCTAATCTGGTAAGATCAGTATCAACAAATTAGGACACAAAGATCTGTTGAAGACACTGCATCCATGGTGCAAAAAGCCTTGTGGAGAGGAGAAAAGGAAGAAGCACTATGGGAGTAGAAAGAGAAGAATATGATATCTATGGTGAGCAAAGATAAGTATACTTTATATAGATGGGAAAACAGCGTATAATGCGGAGTCCCAGTAGAAACATTTTACAATTAATGATCCCAATGGATACTATGGAAGATTTCTGGGTTCTGATTTAATGACATTTCTAAAAGAAGAGTAATAATTTGTTTGCATTGAGAAGATAATGATTAGGAGAACGTGTTCCTTCCTCAAATTTTGAAAAAGAGAAGGTGACAGCTCAAGTTCTTTAGTTTCTGAAAGATAGTAACATAGAGTATCAAAGAGACGTTACGCAATGCAGGTTTACTTAATTAACGTTTACGTGCGTTACTTACCAGGACTGCTTTAATAAGCTACATGAGGCTACTGAGAAATTAAGACTAAGTAACAAATACACAAGCCACTGTAGTCAATGAAATCCAACAACCTTCAATTTTATTGATAAAATATAATGGACATAACTGATATAACTTTAAAGATCTACCTTCCTTCGAAGGTTGGCAGATCAACGCTTTTACTGATAAGATTACCTTAAATAGTTTAGCGACTTTTATGATTAATTGTGTAATTAATCTGCTTGGCTTCTGTGATCAATAATCTAACCAATGTGCTATTGCAACTGACTGACATGACTAAACACTGAAAAGAATTAATAGAAAAAACTGCAAGCAATCTATTGATCATATTTCTCTTGGCTTATAAATCATACAAGAAATAGTTAAAGCCTCTGAAGAAATGGAAGGGAAAAGCAAAAAATAAACATAAAAAAAGATCTCTGCCACCTCTGAAGCCCAAATATTGTCATCACAAGTTTAACATTGCAACTCTGCTGTGAAAGCCACCTCTCCTTTCGTGTTTATACTAATATGTGTGTGACATAATAGACTTTGATTATCTATGACAGAACTCAGCTAAGCTCTTACCTCTGTATTCAAACTCTACGGTTCAATGTCGTGAATACTCCCTCCATACCAAAGACATTGTCTCACTGTCCATTTCACTATGTTTCAAGATGACCCATATTGCCAATGACCTTGCTATACATCTAATACACTGCTTCACTAAAACTAATCATATCTACTTTTTTCCACTTTTCATGATACAACTAGGATACTATCTTTCGAGCGGAAGGAGTAGAAGAGAAACAGAAAAAAAAAACCTATAAGATGACTAAAGATAAGTACCAGCTTTGATGAAAATTGATTAAGGGTAATTATCTTCTCTGTTAGCCACTGATCCCGACACATTTGGTAACAAACAGTATAGCACAGGAGGTAAAAATAAATGTTAAAAACTGTCCACATAACTTACTAAACTAGTCTCCTTCTATTCTCAGACAAGTTCTCCACCTCCAAGCTGGCTCACTGTTCTTTCGTTGCCTGGATCTAGAATCAGCATTCAAAAAAAGTTCAGAAACAATTGAAAGGAAAGTTCTACAAATATAACAAGCATAGTATGTTTGACAGGAGATACATCCCTGCATAGCACTTTAAGGTCAAAAAATAACTTGGAGAGAATTGACAGACTGCACTTGTTACACTAGTGTAATCCAATTTTCTAGTAGCTACAGTTATCAACATGTAGACATTAGCTTCTGCCACAAACCTGAAAGACGACAATCGAAAAAATGATTAGGGCACTTACTATGCTGTGGACTTCTTGCAGTGGCCACTAATATTACAAGCTCCAGCTGATTAGTCACCCCAGTAGTCATCAGTGCAACTTTTGGACCATCCATATTCCAATAGACATTGAAAGGTGAGATTCTTTAATTAGAGATGTTTTCTCTAGATCATAAAATTTAGTCAGGAGTGCAATGGACAGGCGATTTAATAGCTAAATCATTTCCGGATTGGCCTGTTATATTAATGCTAGTCTGAAATAAATAAATAATTAACATTAGTTTTCAGATACAAGCATACAACCACAGTGACTGGCTTAAATCAACTTTGTGTTGATTCAAAACTCATTAGTTGTACAATATCAGTTCAATATTACTTTCCACATCAAAGAGATATACAAAAAAGACGTTTGATACGTGGAAAAACCTGGATAATTTCTGTCATAATTACAAAAACCTAAAACTAACTATACATACTTAATTCAGACTGAGTTAGTATCCAAGGACTTCTGAAAGACAAAATTTACAAGTTTATGAAGTCCACATAAATCTAAGAAAGCAAAAGGTCATAGAATCACTGCATAGAAGGGACTTTAGTCAAACAAAAGCCGACGTCTCACAGATTTAGGAAGCCTTGCACTCGAAACCATCCTCTTTTCTGTCAAAGATTCAGTACCCACGTGTAGCAACTAGCAAGATCTTGGTTCTTTATAGTCTCGTTTAGTTGTTTGCTTGAACGATAGAAGTTAGTAATTGCTAGCTGAACTCTTTTGAGGTTGGAGTCTGTCACTTTTCAGACTTTCTTTTTTTTCAATTCATTCGCTTCCTGCAAATAGACAAAAAAAAGAATCAAAAGAGAAGCTACAAAGATTGAAGAACTTTGGAAGCCAAATATGATAGTTGCACAAAATCTCTGTTAGCACTAAAATCACACATCTATTGATCATGATTGAGCTAGAAATCAAAAAATAGAGAAATAAACATCAGAAAAGAGAAACTTACTGTCTGCTGCAAGAAGCTGACAACTTCCTCTGGAAAAGCATCTTGAACTAGCTCCAAGTTTTCATCTGTCAATATAAAGCAGCAACCACCATCAACATGAAACTGGGCCGATCCAGCTCATCCAGACTACTAGAAGATTCATCTATTTTAATCCCCTCAGACTGAGATCCTTCACAAGATGCTGGGTGGTCAACAGAGCTCATTGGTGCCATAGATTTTCTCCACTTGACTTCATAAAATTAATGACCACACCTAACTTTAATTCACTGAATAGAGTCAAACTCGTACTGACCATGGAATAAATGTTCATTTACATTTGACGCCATTTGTCTCAGGAAAATGGTTTGACAGCATTAGGAATATCCGCTGCCGTACATACGATGGCTCCCAGTGCAGATAAAAGGCCAAAAAATTAATAAGCGTATCAATATCCGGCCCTTTCCACAGTAGGCAAGACCCAAAGCCATCATTATCTGCAGAAAGGAAGGTTGACGATTACCAAAAGTAACAGCCAGGAAAAGAATCATCTAAATTCGATCAAGAAGGGCTTGGTAGTCATAATATAAGAAAAAAAAAGTCCTATAACAGCAATAACAGTCTTTCACCATTCAATAGATGAATACAAGTCTAAAGGGAAAAGGATCAGGGGATATAAACAAGCAGCTCAAGAACAACAAATTCTAGGTTAGACAAGTTTGACATCTTTCTCGTTAAATATATTTCTTATTCTGTGAAAAGAAACAGCCACTACAAAGTATAACAAGTGTGGCTAGGAAGTTTGAGTCCTGCACAAGGGACGACATAAATTGGATCATCTAATATATGATGATATACTATTAACATATTGCAGGCCCCTGACTTAGAGACAAGTGCGGATCTATTCAACAATGATAATGCAGTCATATTCAAACCTAGACATCACGTGCGGCCGTGCGGACTTATTAGACACAAACAAACAAGCCACACCTAGTGAGCTACTCATCAACACCAAATATCATGATTGCATAACAGGAAATGTACATAGACGATGTATTAGCTACCATTCCCATATAAGCCTTTTCTTCTATGCACTTGAATCACAAAAACACTAGACCTGAAGAAGAAAGAACTTTCTTACAAAGAAAGAATTACAAAAAATTTACACCTTTGTTGAAGAAACTGGCCATCAGCACTAGGAGCCTGACATGTAAGTATATCGTGTCTGAGCTCCGAAAATAAGCTCCACTACTTTTTCTGCACAGAATTGGGAATCAGAATGCATTAGGTACAGTACTACAGTGTCCGTGATTACGAACCATGGGATCCATGAGCGTGTCCCATAATTTCTGACAAACAATACATATATGAATAGCCTCAAGATGAATAATGTCTCTCCCATCAGAAATAAGCCCCCACGAACACCCTTCTCAGACAGTATTGAAGAAAGTGTTGGCCTTTTAGTCACCAGAGCTGTAAACATGTAGCAGACGGCGATTGCTTGATATTGGTATAATTATCAAGATGCACAATGAGAAGTTTCAGATCACTAATCTTACTTAGAGTGTCCATGATTGGAGCCTGCTGCTGAGTCCTTCTAAGCCATGTTGGATCATAAACCATCCTAGCCTTTTCGCCAAAGCTACTCAAAGCGGCCAGTGCCTTGCCTTCACGGTTCCATGGGTTTTGGGAATGACTGTTGAGGTATCCAAATATGGGATTTAATGTCATATTTGGATAGCCTTCTACAACTCTGCTGACCTTTTGTTATCAGCAAAGTTGTAGAAGTAGATTTGATGTCAACTTTCCCACGCAAGTGAAGACTAGATCAAATTGATATGTTGATGCATGATGCTATGGAATTCTGTTTCTGTCAGACTGCAACAGGCGTGTAAGTAGCTCAGGTGATATTTACAAGCCTAGCATGTCTGGTATTTGGGTCCACCTCTACTCGAACTCCGATGTCAGTGAGATCAGGAACATCTACAGGTCCTTGCACCTCCAACTCAGCCACTAACCGCCCATTTACTGCATTGCCCTCCAATAAATTCTTTGCACACCATAAGCCCCATTCCCTTAAGAAGGGGTTATCTTCATCAAGTACGCATTGCTGTAAAAGAAGAATAATCCCATTCTTTCGTCTTACTTCATCCTGTACGTGCTTCCTTCTGTATGAGCAATTTCCAATAATCGCGACAATATCTCTTCGGAAACCCCTATATGGACAGACATTCGGTAACTGAGAAGTTTGCCCTTGATTGTCATCCTGATTCATGGATCTCCTGATAGAAGATGGAAGCTCGAGTTCACGAAGAAGAGATAGAAGCTGGTCCAGAAGGCCTCTGGATACCAAAGAATTCACAACATCCGCCAATTCAGAATTCCCCTGCGCACATAAGTCTCTCAAGATACAGAGGGAATAACCGAGAACATCAATGGAAGTAGAGCCTGTGGGTAGAGCAGACTGGCCTCTGCTCTGAAAATCAACAGCTTTGACGGCCCTCTCAAATATGCCAAAAACATATATGGCAAAGTCATCACCAACATGAACCTCTTTGAGTCGCTCATTTAATATTTCAGATATAATTTGCAAAAGGAAAGCTTGTGAAGAAGTAAAACGATGATCTCTACTTTGAGCATTTCTCGTGTCCTCGGAGGCACCATCTTGACTCGAAACACTGAATAACTGAGGAAAATGAGTTCCCTCTAAACAAATTCTTAAAAGAAGTAAATTCAGCCAATCTTCTCCAAAGCCAACTGCAAGGGATTATAATAGGCAATATAATTCAGGTTAGTAAATATGATATTTTGAACAAAGGAGAAACCAAAGAAGATTACCCTCTGAGGCAGTCTGAACTATTTCTCCCATGATTGCTAATCCTGCATTTCCACAAAGCTCAACAAAAAGTTCAACCCTTCCATCGCTACAGGCATATATAATCATAGACAACGGATCACAAGTCTCCCTTCTACGAATTCTTGCAACTTTAAGAAAGACATGAGGAAATAATCTGTCCCATATAGCGCGCTGGTGTTTCTCACCAGCCAGCGAAACATTCGCCAGAACCTGCAGAGCGGTACGTAAAATACAACAACTGGAATCATCACATTCAAACTCCACAGCATCAATTACAGTTGAAACAACTTCAAGCCCATTCTGCTCAATAAACAAGTCCTGGTTCGCTGCCTCCCCCGCACAAAGATTTCTGAGGAGTCTTAGAGACAACAACAGAAGATGATGTGCAGACGGATGAGAAAGCGATTGTACAAGCTGCAACACTGAAGAGAGTGTACCCTTGGATGCAAGATCCGATCGACCCTCGTCACTTCTCGAAATCCCAATAAGAGTTTGTAGGGCCTCATACAAAGTTGAAGAATTCGAAAATTTCAACAAAGATTGCATAACATAATCCGGAATACATAGCTCTTGAGGCAATGCTTCAACATCCATTTCCTAAACACAATTTCAACACTTATAAATAATCCATCAATATTTCCTCATACTTACTTGATCAACTAAAAATCCTACACCACTGTTTAATTAATCATAAATGGCATACAAAACATAGAAAGCTTCAATCTTTCTAACAAAACAACACTACCCATCACATATAATGACAAAACTAACACAAATTATTAAAAAAGACCGTTTAATTTTATTATAAACCTAGTCGAACTCAGTAAAATTTACTTAAACTCCCTAGAGGCCCAAGTCAAGTTATAGATTTATATGCCTTTATTGGGTCACCCTGGCACCGTCTACTTTTAACATAAAAATAGACGGTCTCTTCCAAGACTTTCTGACTAACACAAATACCCATCAAGATACCAACTTTCATACATATAGCTATATAAGCATAGCTGCATAAAGACTTAAACTTTATTAGACACTTAGACAGTATAAACTTTTTATATCATGCATATAACACAAATTAAAAGGTACTTATAACTCCACAAACAAAAGTCATCATGCTACAGGCTACAGCTAACTACATTAGTAACAGAAGCGAGGTATGTTTACAAATGGTAATAAGAAAAGAACTAGCTCAAGTGGTTAGAGCTCTCGCATCCCAATCATGAGGTTCGAAGTTCGATTCTTATTAGCGATTTTGTACGCACATTCCAGACAGAAAAGACAAATGGTAATGAGAACGTACCTCAAAATTCTGCAGGGCAGTAGTGAGTAGTGACAATGTGGGGAAGAAAAGAGAAAATGGAGAGAAGACTGAAGATGATACTAGACTACTAGTAGTTTGTTTGGACGGGTGTTTTAGTAAATGGACTCGATGTAGGTGTGCACTCAGTAAACTCTCATACCAAACTTTTTTAGGATAATTATAGAACGCTGTCGGGTGGTCATTGGGCGCCGCCGTCTCACGTGTAATATTATAATGTTTGGGGACGCCATTAATAGGGGATTATATTAATACATTGTGAGAGGGGTGGAGCCCAAATTAAATACGACCCTATGCCATCTTAATTCCCAACTTTTTAGTCCGATGTTTTTTTTCTAGATTTTCTTTGAACTTTTTTTTTTAGAGAAGGCATGTGTCGCAATGTTATGTGCACGCCTTTTAAAATTCTAGGAACAAAGGAAAACTTGGACAATGGAAATGAGGAAATAAACATTTGATAATATGAACTATATTCCTCGCCAGTCAAGACGCATGTATTCATTCTTGAAAATCTTCATCAAATTCTGGCCATCCGAAAAGACATGGACATGGTACAACTTCTTGGAAACCGCCCCAACTAATCGCATCTTTGAGAGCATGGCCTTTTGCATGGATAGCTGATTGAGTAATTATCTTACAACTCTTTTTCCCAAGGCTGACACCACCCTGATTAAAAGCAATCTAACCCCTCGCCCCCATGAAGCTTGGATTCCAAGCATCATCGATAAAGATTCTAACAGTCTCATAACTCATAGAGTTACAAACAATATTAAAGCCCAAATCCATGTTAGGGGTGTCAATTTTCTCAACAAAGGTAGTAAGACCCTTCAATTGTTTCTTGAAACTTCCATCAAAACCCGGTTCAATAATGCTCGCAAGAATCATATTGAGGGCATAGCCAAATACTAAGATTATAGAATATGACTGTCACTTCATTTAATGGCTAAATGACATGTCTTAGGCTAGGCATAGGGGAGACGTATTTGGCAAACAAGCAAAGAAAAAGGGGAATCAAATCATCACACCTATAGCATATATGGATGATTGTTGGGTGTCATGCAAGAGGGGTGTCAAACTCATATTTATCATACACACTCATTCAAACATGCGAATGCGGTCTATGCAATAAATGTTCAAGTTCTGTCAATAAAGTTGGCGATGCATTATCTAGAAGGCATACACTTTTGTCAATGCTAGAAACAAAACTGTTGGGAATGGATATAATCAAGGAGCAATATCATACAGACCCAGAGTTTGCTAGCACACTTCAAGATACTGTGAAGCAGCCACAAGGACAGTGCATACAACAGTAAGGATACTTATTCAAAGGCAACCAATTATGCATTCCTAAGAGCTCTCTCAAAGCGCTACTTATCATAGAAGCCCACTCGGGAGGAATTTCAGACCACTTTGGTGTAGACAAAACCTTAGCAACTCTACCAGAACATTTCTATTGGCACTGTATGAGGAAAGAAGTGCAAGACATCATCATCAACACTACAAGAAAAATGCGTTTTTGCGACCAACCAATTTGGTCGCATAACCTTTAAAATTGGTCGCAAAACCCATTTTATCCCTTGTAGCCAAGATCACCAGCAAAGTCCTACAAGGATTGTACATGCCTCTACATGTACCTGAAAAACCTTGGGAGGAAGTTAGAATTGCCTTCATCCTTAGGCTACTAGTTACACACTGAAAGAAGGATTCCATTATGGTGGTGGTTGACAAATTCTCAAAAATGGCCCATTTTATCCCTTGTAATAAAACTAATGATGTTGTAGCTGTTGCTGATTTGTATTTTAAGGAAGTGGTCAGACTCCATGGAGTACCAAAGACCATGGTATCAGACATGGTTGTCAAGTTCCTATCTCACTTTTGGAGAACCCTATGGAGGAAGCTAGGTACCAAGCTAATGTCCAGCACAACTTTCCACCCCCAGGTCTTTGATCAAAAAGAACATGAGAGAGTGGGAACAACTTCTTCCCCATGCTGAGTTTGCTTTTAATAGAACAGTCTACGGGACCACAGGTAGAACACCTTTTGAAGCAGCTCATGGCTTGAATCCCTTCACACCATTGGATTTGTCTGCTATAAAGGGAGGTGATACGCATTTCAATGTAGAAGCTGAAGAAAGAGCTGCACAGATTCAGAAATTGCATGTTGAAGTTCGAGAAAAGATCATGAAGAATAACGACAAGTACAGGAGCAAGGTGAACAGAGCAAGAAAGCAGGCAATCTTTTAACCAGGTGACTTAGTCTGGATTCACATGAGAAAAAAAAGGTTTCCAGCAAGGAAAGAGAACAAGTTGTCACCAAGGTCAGATGGACCCTTCAAAGTACTTGCTAGAGTAAATGACAATGCATACAAAATAGTCCGCCTGGAGAATTTGGAATTTCCTCTACCTTCAATATAGCTGATTTAAGTCCATATAAAGCAAAGGAGAGCAGTGAAGACTTGAGGTCAAGTCTTTTTCAACCATGGGAGGATGATTCAGAAACCAACACAGTTAGCAACCCTAATCACATTAGAGCTAATCACAATAGCTGAACTAAACCATATAACACAAGTAAGGGGAGTTGATTGCTTATGTTTTCTGGTGAGCTGAGATTGCTTAAGAAACGTATGATTAGCATTACAAATTTTTGGCTACACATAATCTACAAGTCATAAGGAGCATTTTATCATTAGAGGAGGGGTATAAATTATGATTGCAACATGGAGATATCAGCTAATCAAGATTACAGTGCCTTTTTTGCTCAAATCTTTATCAGTTACTCTCATATTCTTATTCATGTAAATGTAATAAAAACCTACCGAATGTAAAGTGTATATAAACATAAAGTATACCCTTCCCTTCCCAATCCCCTTACGACACCCTAAGTCTCCTCGGTAATCAGTATCTATGCAAATATTGTGTCACCATATTTCAACTACACTACTAAGGATTGCCCTTTAAATTGATAATGTCGCCCTAACTTGGCGAAAGTCCCCCCCCCCCTCCCTCCTACATGCCTAATATTTTCCCCGAACAGAGTCAAAGCAAACACAAGTCACTCTCTTTCCTCCAATTACAATTCTCTCTTCCATATCTTCTCATCACCATCATCTTCAATTGAAACTCAGAATCCTCTGATCCTTGTAAATAAATAAACAAAAAATTAATTAGTAGCTCTATTAGCATGATGCCATGAGCAATGGTGGTGTTGTGGCACAAGACATTATCAGATTCAGATCGGGCCGACGCCCTGACCCACCAGGCCGGACGTCACGACGCAAAGAAAAGGGTGTTCCTTTTTTCTACACCCCTTCCACTCCCTCAAACCTCAATGGATAACATGTTTCCAACAAAACAAATAACTCATGGCCGTGTACAGAACTGAGCCTAGTCTGGATCTTGGTCGTGTGAGAAACTGGCCTGCAACCACGTTGTGCCAAGTTCGTCACCAGATCAACGCCAAGTCCAGTTCCACTTAATTTTAAGGGCGACAAAGTACATTTTAAGGGCGATCAATAACAACACTCGACTTCAAAACCAAAGCCCCTTACACCGAAAATTTGATCTCCAAACCACGAGTCCTCCTAACCTCCTCTCACACCCTTGTCATATTACCCATTTTCTTGTAGTCGTCCTTCTCCTTCCCGACACCTACTTCATTTGCCTTTTCCTTTAGGATTTTTTCATGTTTGGTGCCCTGTGTTTTGGGCTAATCCATGGTTAGTGCCCTATGTTTTGCCTAATCCAAGTTTAGTGGCCCAGGTTTTTATAACAATCCAACTTTAGTGCCCTAAAGTGAAACGCTGTTAACTTTTTCCGTCCAAGCTATGACGTGGAATCCACTAACCCATTTTTTTAATGCTTTACATAACACAGGGATTACGTGTTATCCACTAACTGATTATTATACTACTTTTAGTGATTGTTTTATGACATTAACAGTAAATAGGACACATTAATGAATTTTTTTAACAAATTAATCAATATTTCCCCCAAAAAACCAATAGTCTCCA
>CAAKMY010048085.1:0-17868 GCA_901111285.1 Corrigiola litoralis | reverse complement strand
ACTAGTGCAATCACAGTACAATAAGGAAACTAGATATTAGGAATGTGGAGATATTCCAAATATCACAAATATAACAAAACACGTGACTTGAAGAACAATCTAACGAAACAAGCGAAACGGATCTCGCTCGACTCGAGCGAGACTGGCTCGACTCGAGTGAAATCTGCTCGATTTGAGCGAGCCTGGGTTTCTCGCCTGCCTCCTTTTGCTCGATCTCCACTCAAGGTACTACTCGAGTAACCACTCGAGCCACGAGCCTTTTCCGAATCTCCAAACCGCCTTTTGCCTCACCAAACCCGAAACCAAAACCGATAAGTTCGAAGTCACATATCAACACCTCTTAATATAATTAACCATTTCATGATTATGGACTCTTGACAATTAGGGTCCAGTAGACAAAAATCAGTATGCACATATTAGAAAATCAAATAGATTATCGATACTCTTATTTAACTAAACCTCTCGACTTATACCCCAAAATATTTTAGTTGTGATGAGATCCTAAAGTTTAACAACTCTACCATACAGAGTTTAACCATAAAATAATAGTTTTAGTTATACTTTTATAATTGGGTGATTTTGACAAGCACTTCTATCTTTATGATACCATTTGTGAATAGCTCTTTACCAATTCAGTCTATGAAATATAAATTATAGATAATCCAAACCCATATTAGCTTGTATTTAAACTCTCACTAATTCGCCATGCTTATCCCTCATATATTGCCACTAACCCTACTCGATCCGCCATGAATTGCCAAACACCCATCATGTCTCATCGTACATGTTTTTGATCGTCAATCCGCCACCACAAATACATAGATACATGTTATTGACTTATACTTTCGATTAGTATTCGGTTTTGGCATGTAGAAACTTTATATAAAGTTATTTAGACTTGACATTTGACAATATTTTGGACTTATAATTTGTGGCATTTTAATTTCAAATATTAATACTTTATTTAAGTTATTTGGACTTAATATTTGTTGAAAATCTTTGATAAAATTCGTGATTTCGAGATTTATCGAAAGATCCATATTTGTTTACTTGTGCGATCGTATTATAGCGTTCGAAAGTTACTTGATACATTAGCAACATACTAGAATTATTTGGAAATCTTAAAAAGAAAAAAGAGAAGGATCTGTTTTGTACCCGTGGATTCTCCAAATCCGTTGGGTCTAGATCTTGATTGGCTTATTTTAGATATGTAGGATTTGAAGCGGAGCTAGATTCTAACTTTGAAAACGGATTTGGATTTGGATCCCACTAGACCCTGTCCAGATCCTACCCATTCCGTTCCTACTCTCATGTAACCATACTCCTATTGAGTTTTGTGATTAGGTTCGTTTCATAAAAGAATTTACTATTCAAGTTATTTATTTTTGTATCTCAAAAAAAAAAAAATTTTATTTATTTTTGGTTTGAAATGTGCGTTCAAAGTTGCTGATAAGGATCGAACTCCTAACCTCATAATTAAGATAAGAGAGCTCTAACCGCTAGTTTTTTTTCTTAATTGTCTTTCAAGTTATTAGGTGGAAGCAACATCGTTTTTATCAAATGACTTTAAACTCGTTTTGTAAAACTACAATTGATCTAGAGGTCATATTTGTTAATAATTTATATGACTTTTTACAGACGATTGAAGTCATTATATATCATAAACCTGAATTGATTGGAAAGTTCGACTGCGTATTATTGTCTTATTGTATATCTTAGGTGAAACAAATACAGCAGAACACGGTTTCATTGGTATCTTCTATCCTCTGTATAAGTTCTGATATAGAAAGACCACGAAATCAAGTCATAAAATAACCAAGTATATTTTCCTTCGATGTCTATGCCTACAGTATATACCAGATTGCATCTAGTCGACCAGGCCAAAGTATTTGTAGAAAATGACTTCGAATTCATATTATTCTCCTAGTCTTTTTAAATGAGCTCGATCATGTATTTTCTAATGTAAGTCATCATGTATTATATCAAATCAATAATGTACAGTTTGTCCTATTACAATCTGAAGCGTTTCCTTCTTTGTTTATTACGACTTCGATTTACGAAGTCATACCATATTGTAGTTTTCTTTTTCCTGTAAGGAGTTCTACTCCACGTCTTGTCCCCAAATACCATATTGAAAGTATTTCATTAATTTGACTTTGCAACATTATCGTAGTTAGTCCACCGTTGCTGAACTTTCGAAGTACTTATCGTGAGCTGACTTTTTTTATTTAATTAAGTCGCTTTAAAAAATAATTGAATTGCTACAGCTAGATCCACAATTTCCTGTAGACACCCTTTGTCTAGTTTTATATTTTTCTACAACTGGGAGCAATTTAGTTACCAAATTTCCTATGATGCCATACCTAGTAGGTAGGAAGTTGTGTTAACTCTCCAAGCTCAACCACAAGATATTGGTGATTTCTGGTGGAGGAGGGGAACATGAGAGGACCAACTAACTAAAAATCTAAGAAGATGTTTAGGAGGTCCATAGATAAATATATATCTAGTATGTCCTCTGATCTCATTCGCAGTCTTATCATCGTCTAGCGTGGTTGAATACATGAGTAATACTCACATGTGAAGCAATATGAGTGGCTTCCCATATTCCAAGTGACTTGCTTTATTAGTATTTCTTGAGTTCACTAAAGTATATATCAAGACTAACGATTGACGTATTGGGATCCTCTAGAGTTGAAAAACAACTCTATAATGTAGAGTTTTTCTAAAATAGTACCATTGACCAGAGGATATGAGGAAAGTTACAGAAAGAAAAAAACGAAGTATAAAGTTGTACAAATTATATAATCTTCAAATATCAATAGTTCAAACATTAGTGGTGTTTGAAAGTGTTGATGTCTTATTAAGCAATTCTAGGTAGTAAAATCCTTTTGGAGAATATTTTTACCTATGATTGCTTGGGTAGAAACATTTATATCATTTTGCCTTCATACCTCAATGTACACCAATACAAAAGGGAGAAGTATCCCCTTGAAGAGGTGGATAATTGAATCCGTTCTTGGTGGTCTCATGTGTACCAATTATGCTTGATCACCTCGCTATTACCAAAAAAAGAAGAGGTGGATAATTATTACCCTTATCTTGGCGTAACTATGACACCACCTTCTCCTCTACCTCTGCTCATTCATCCTTCTTTCTTAGTTCACCTCTTGATTTATTCTCCGCAATGCAAACGAGCTTAACACCATCATATTGCAAGGACTCATAAAAAGTCCGAGCTTCATAGACTTTTGTTAACACGAAATTTTTTATAGAAAACGAAAGAAAAAAGTCAAAAACATTATTGTCATCTGAATACAGTTCACAAATTATTATGTGAGTGAGAAATGGGTAATTAGTCATTTGAAAATGTAAAATAAGCCTGAAGAAAATGGGTAAGTCTGACCTTTTCTGTCAACTTTCACAGATAATATAATGAAATGGAACATAGTGATCGAGAATTCCAGATCTGTATTTGATGGACGTTAAAAATAGCCAAGTAATATGCAAAACAAGAAAAAGCAAAATGTTAATTCAGTAATTCCGTGTGTATATATACTGGTCACTGGAGTATCGGTAGTGCTCAGACATAAAGTGAACAAAAGAGCATAGTTCAATAAGTGTAAAAAGTTGTCTTAGCAAAATGGCTTTGAACTACGACGATGATGAGCCCATTGTTAATGTTGAATCTCTAGCAGACTCAGGTATATATCACGGTCAAATTGTCAATTAGTACTTATTTGATTGCTTTCATATGGTCCTGCTGAATATTTCTTGACATGTAGTTTCATTTATAGCAACTTGTTGTATGATTCCCACAAAACACTTGGATAGTATGTTTATGGAATTATGGCTTTGTTATTTGTTAATGTTTTGTTGAAATAATGTTTACATTTGGAGTATGCTCTACTTTGATGGCCAAATTCAGATTCTTTGACATCTGGGAGCACAAAGATCAGAATTCTCAACAAGCAGGAGGCACCACTGGAAGAGACCAAGTTCAAAGTGTTGGTGGAGCTGGCGGGTTCAGACCCGAGCAATGACAGACCGGGTGTCGATATCGTGACAGTCTTGGATGTAAGCGGGAGCATGAAAGGTGAAAAGTTGGACCAAGTGAAAATGGCTATGCAGTTTCTGATAAAGAAGCTTAGCCCCGTAGATCGTTTATCGATTGTCACCTTCTCCAGCCATTCCGAAAGGTTGTGTGCTTTGAGTCGGATGACTCCAACTGCACAAATGGAGATCGAAAATCTGGTGAACGGTTTAGCTGCTTTTGGGGGCAAAAACATAGCCGATGGTCTCGAAATGGCAGTGCAAGTGCTGAATGACCGAAAGCTTACAAGCAGTCGTGTTCCGGTCATTATGCTTATGTCTGATGGTCGGCCTAGTCATGGTGCAGCAGACCCAACCGAGATTCATGTTGGTGATGTTCCCGTCTACACCTTTGGTTTCGGCCAAGACTATGACCCCATGGTTAGTCGAAATGCCACTTAACTTTAGGGGCTGGAGGGAGGGAGCTGGGATTATGAATTCTCTCACATGCAACTTGCAAACGTTTATCTTCCTATTGGAACAACTGGAGTATAATTTTGTTATTCTTTTTCTGCTTACTTGTTTGTTTCATTCGGTAGGTTCTAAATGCTATTGCAAGTCACAGCCATGGAGGAACATTTTCGATGGTAGACGTTCACGACACATTCTCCAGCGATTTGAATATTGCGTTTTCCCAGTGTTTGGCTGGGCTACTCACCATTGTGGTTCAAGACTTGGAGCTAACAATCACACAAGAAAAATCGGAAATTGTGAAGGTTTCAGCTGGAAACTACCCGATATCCCAAGACGATGAAGCCGGGACAATGACTATTTCATTTGGCAAACTCTGTAGCAGGGAGACACGCAAAGTCATGGTGGACCTTATTCTTCCTGCGGTTAATAGCGCGGAGGGTACAGATGTTTTGAGAGTTACATACGCTTACAGGTTGGTCCTATCAAGTATCAACTGCTATTTATTTAATGCTTAAAAGAAAGTATCACACCTGAAGAAAAATTCATGACTATTGGGAGTTGTGGCTTAATCCAAATGTGGCCTTATCAGAAGCACTATATAGAAATGCAATTATTTGAAGAAATTAAGTGCAAGAGAATAATCTGTGTCCAGTTTTAAAACTTGTCATCAAACTACTCTGTTTGTTTCTGAAGTGACAGTCGTATCTAGAACTACATCTAAAGTGGTATGCAATCACCATGGCTTTTCTCTAGGATTGTATGTTTATCAACTTATGTGTACACGCTGCTTGTGCAGAACGGGAGAGAAATTGGTTGAGGCCCCTCCTATATATGTTACTGTATCTCGTAAAGGCACACCTCTGGGGACAGAGACAGAGATGGATGAGGTGATAGTGGAGGATAAACGTCTGGAAATTACAAACATGATGCACGAAGCAAGACTTATAGCTGACACTGGCGAGTTAGATGACGCTAAAGATAAGCTCACCGAAGCCCAAAAACTGCTCGAAGATGTTTACCCTGAGCATTCTAAATCGTTAGTGGACATGTTAAAGTATGAGACTGAACATCTGTTCAAGTTAATGGAATCACCTGATAGTTACAAAAACCAGGGGCATGCTTTCGCCCTTGCTTCGGAGACTTCCCATGACCGCCAGCGGTTTGCAGCAAGGGGTGATTCGGGCAAGCTGCGCCTCTTTTCTACTCCTAGCATGGACAAATACCTTGTGCACGCCTTGTCTTTTAAGGAGGATCCCAGCAAGCCTCTACCTACATCCGATGATGATTTAGAGGAATAAATGCCATCCATATATAGCATTGTCAGACCTATGAAGCTATATGCATTCTCACATGTCCACTTTTTATGTATCCATCTTTCATCAAACATTTTGCTCATTTGTTCTTCCACAAATAATTAGCCACCACAAATTCAACCACCAACACCATGGTTGTTGCGAGTGTCTACATTGGTAGTGTTGCTCTTTACGGGTTTTTTGTACTCCATATTTGTTCTCCTACATAACATTAATGTGATTGAGATTTTCATACACATCTGATGAAGTACTCTGATCCGATCGATTTTCATATTGTTGTGACATGTTTTACTACTTGATGTCCTGCAAATCTCCCATATCTTCGAGATGTAGTGGATGTCGCTTTACGGTACCATGTAGCGGGTGTCAGTTTCGCAAGGTTAAGAATTGTTATCGGTAAAGTTATAGTTTTATCTTTGGTTATGAGCTTCTTTGGGTACTTTTTATTAATTAATGGTGGTTGTTGGGGTTAACACATGGCGTGATTAGGGTGTTAGGAACTTTGTTCCATAGGTGTTCTATTTCGTCTTTGTATTATGGGTGTGTTTTACACATTATTTCGGCATTTTTTGCCGTTAATATAATCCTAAAATTTAATTGAAAAAAGAGAAGGCTATCAGTTTATTACTTTCTGAATATGCCTTGTAAACACTAGGCTGATGAGTCAGAAACATACACTTCAAAATGTTTTATCATGCACTTACACAAACTTGTATGTGATTGTATTACTTACACATAGATGACGATGAGAGTTGTCTTCTGGTAAACGATGCTTTTGCAGTGCAAAGAAGCAGTAGTTCCTCGATGAATTAGATTCATACTGCTCGTACAACATTGTCACATCACTTTAGGTAAATCTTGTTCCTACTACCATTGTTGCAGACTCTTGATATATACTCGTATATGATTAGTTGGGGAAAAGAAAATGATGATATTCTCTAATCTCTATTATGTACTTACGGAGTTCCCGAAAATTATTGTTCTGTACGAAGTGCAAGAGCAGAAATAAAGTCGGATCTGGTACCATAACTTTGATTAGTAATAGTTAAGGCCTTATGCCACCTTTCTAAACCAAAAAAAAAAAAAAAAATCGGATGACTGAATCCCAAGAATATTTGTACACATGAGAATTATCCAACATATACATGCTTCTCTCTAATGTCTCTAATGAGTTGTCATGCATAATCGTACACATATAGTTACAAAGTGCTCCGAGTGACAAATTACCTTGCCAAAAAAAAAGGATAAATATTCAAAGTATTACGGTGAAGATTGAAGGCACAATGTTGCACTGGAATACAGCAGCAGATGGCGAAACTTAATAAACATTCTCAAATCATCAAATGAAACTACCTAGTCTCGATCTATTTTATGTTGGAAAAAAAGTCACAAATTGAGTTAAAATAATTTGTTTTTACCAACATCATAAAAGATGACAATTTTTTGATAAGAGAATTTATACTTAAAAATTGACAGTCACATATAAAACATTCTAACAAACATTTTCTAGCTTAGTCTTATTATCTTATACGAAGAAAGGGAACAAAGTGCAATGACATTTTTTTCGAAAAGGTAAGGAGAAGTTGGGGAGGATCCTTTATAAAAATCCACCCAGCAAAGTAAAAACATTCACTACAACATGGCGCTGCAAACATTCTTAGACCTAATAAGTAATAGTAGCATGGAAACAGAAGCTCAAATAAGATGAAAACTGCACTTGCAGAGATATAAGAGGCAACCAACACCTGGTCGAACAACTAGTTGTTTGATGTCATGTAGCGTTTGTTAATGTGTTTGTTCCACTCCGCACTTGGGTGTCTAGTTGAGAACTTGGTCCAAGTACCAGTGGCATTCTCAAACCTACTATGCGTGATGCGGTTGAACTTTGGCACATTTGTACATTTCTCTATGTCATCCAAGTCAATGTCGACTGTAAAGATATCTCCATAAGGCCTTGCAGAGTGCAAGTAGAGAGGCAAAGACATTGGATCAGCAGACACTGCAGCAAGATCTCCAGTGACAACAATGTGCTTTCCATCAGGACTGAAGAATGGATGGTTTACATGTCCTGCAATATCATATCCACTGGCCATCACTCGCACCAACACTGATGGATCAGCTACCTTTACCATAAAAATTGCGAAGTATCCAGAGTCAAGATCTTCAGCACCTACTGGAGCATCCTTCGGCCTGTCACGATTTGAAGAGAATACAATCCAATCTTCCCTAGGCGACCACTTGCAATGTGTGTCAATACACTCACCATTTGTTAGTTCTGTTATTTCACCATCTTCACCAAACTCTCCATCTTCAGCGTCCTCCATGATGTATAGATTCTTGTATTTTCCGTCGTGTCCATGATGAGCTCTTGTAGATCTAAATACTAGCTTAGTCCCTGTACACAGTCCAAGGTAGATCGTTATCCAAATTTTTTTATTTAAGAATCCCTTTGAAATTTTTTGGGTATTTCCACGTATATGAGTATTTCAAAAACTTTTACTTGATGTAAGCAAAAAAAACTTGATTTTCCAGTATGATCACAATTCTTTTCTTTACTAAATCCATAATAAGTGACGACTGACGACTCACTATACTCAATCTGTAAAGTGACTATAATTTATAGTTAGACCATCTTATCTCATCTCAATTTGCTTTAATGTTTTGAAAGAAGTTGTCTTGCCAAGTTTGTTCACACATATTGCCTGTAATCCCAATGTTAGATTGGAAAATTACAAAGAAATTGATCAAAACTCAAATGGAACACGCAGGTAGCGAGTATCTGTATGGATTAAGTTCATTCGTACCATCTGGATTAGTAGATGGGAAGGCATTGTTGAAACCTGTTGTGAGCCGTTTACGTCTTTGTCCACCCTTTGACACTTCGCTAATGGCGCAAATGTGCACGATTGTATCTGCATGGAAAGATAGGCCAGTGCATACATAGAGTATATCCTTCTCGGAATTTTGGTTCCATACTGGGCAAAAAACTTTGCCATCTTCCATCTACATCTCAACAAGCTCGTTAGAAATAATATACAGATTAAAGTTTAGCAAAGTACGCATCATTAATTCATTGTTTTGTTATACCCGATGAACAATTCGTAAACCATTACTATCAGCCAGCCACACATTCGTGAAGTCATTGTCGACAAATGCAAGCTTCGAGCCATCTGATGAAAATGTAGGGAACACTCCGGATACCCTGAATAGTCCTACATTCTGTGGCGATCCAATCTGGTCAAATTTTTGTGGCACATAGTTTTCAGCCTGTTAGAAGAAAAATAGTTGTGTTAGAAAACCTTCAAAACGTCAAGAAATAATTATTGCGATCATTTTACACATTCAAAATTTCTTGACTTTAAAAAGAAATTAATGATCATATGGTAAAACTAGGAATGATAGGCCAATTGCATTTATTAGATGCTATTGGAGTGGCCCTCAAAAAAGCACAATAAAAACTTTACCCCACTACCCCTACTGTTTTACACTACTTTCTTTTTAAAGACCAAATCACGATAATACCCTGTGAAAAGGTGGAGCCCTCCAATAACACCCAATAGCTCCAATTGGCAAATCATTTTTTTATGGTAAAACCATTCAAATTAGAATGAAGTACTCGGTCAAAGAGCTTATGTGAATCGGTCTACCTATAAACAAGTTAACCGCACTACTAAACCTGTCTTACAAGCTAGGACTCGGTAGATATGTGTTGCAATTAAAAATTCCTCTCATAGGTGATGTCACTAAGAGGGTAGGAACGTGGGATCTATAAGAATCTTACCGCCCATTTTAACCAAATGAGCCAATCCAAGGTGAGATCGTTTAAGAACAAACTCAACCTAATACACGATATTCAAATCAAAATCTAAAGACTCTTAGTATCTTTGTTATTAAATAACCACTTAAATAAAAATAGGAGTTTTCATTGTTTATGAGTATATGTGAACTTAGAAAAAGCGGCTCACGGCGCCTAAGAAAAGAAGGCATAAGTTGATTTAATGGTAGGTAAAATATACCTTTCGAAGTTGGTCTTTGCAACGATTGTAACCAATGCGCTTCTTACCAAAGCTATCCACTATGACAAAGGGGTTGAAGTGGTCAGCCTTTTGTCTAATGTTTTCAGTGACCTTAAGCCCATTATTGTTTCCATTTGTGCTGAAAATCTCAATGTGTCGATGTTGTTCTTGCATGTGTATCTCACAGAACTTTCTCAAGTTGATTTTCTCACGGATGGTTGCCACTGCCACTGTATGAGCATCGATTGCAGCAGGAGTAATTGCATCTATGCCTTCAGGGGTGACACGAAGAGTGTTCGATGTAAAGCCTTTGCTAATGTCAGCTCGAAACACACCCCAGTTATTGCCATCCTTGCGATGGAAAAATATTACATCTTCACTTCCCCAAGTTGGCCAACCACCATTGTTTGCTACCAACTCGCGGTTGAAGGGCTCGTCGACATTCATCACGAAAATGTCAGTCTTTAGTTGCTCTCTTTCCCCATGCCATCCACCCCTTTTCTGGAAGGATGCAACTGCTATTTTCTTCCCGGATGGTGATACAGATGGGCTTAAATCAGCTTGGACTGTTAACATCATGCGCGCAAAACTTTATGTACTTGTATATACTTTCTCATAGAATATCATAAGCATTTGTGTAGGATGCTCTATCTTTAATTTTATTTTCGAATAATAGTTATAAAACGGAAATACAATTACTTGTTTAAAACGATTTGATCATAAGTTATGTTATTTTCTTAACAGGAGCTTTCAAAAATAAAAAAATAAAAAAAATTGTACATATATAGATAGAATAAGAAGGCAGAATTTATATCATGCTTGTGCTCCCACCCAAAGTTTTCGTACATTTTGTCATTTTTCTTGTACCTTTTCAAATTAGGTACAAGAAAAACATTACAAGGTACAAGATTTCTTGGCTGAGAGCACATGCTCACGGGAGCACCTAATAATTTGCCATAAGAAGGTGAGTTTCCAAAATTGTTGTGGCTTTCTTTTACATCCCTACACGGCATCCGAACTCAATAATTGTGTACTACAATTATTTTGAGACACATAAATGTTTATTCCAGACAATATGTGCTTTAATGATTTTTGTGTGAGACACATGAGACATAATTTTTGTGATACACGCATGTGTTTATATCTTCTATACAACTATTTTTCGTTAATATGAGACAAACAAGAGATTATTCTAAACAATTGTCGTATGCAATATTTATTTCCGAGAGTTGGACACATAATCTCCTGATCATGCCTTCCTTATTTGAAGTTTTATAAGACCATATTTTTATCAGTATAACTCAAAAATCTGTCTCGAAAACTCATATAGTCATATATTATGATCATACCGTTTGACATGAGTATTACTTTAAAACCAAAAAACTTTCGTTTTGTAAATTTGCTAGAGATTATTTCGCGCGAGACATGTATAAATCCTACAATATAATGATCATGAACTCATTGGATGGCATATTTCTACTACCCTATATCTTGGGAATTAAAATAGAAATTTTATAGAATGACATTAAAAGTTGATACCACCAGTGGCCAATGCTTAATGTTCATGTGTACGCCAAGTATTGTATACACATACATGATACCAATATCTGTCATAAACCACTATGGATGGTGGGAAAAGAGGGTAAATAGGATCATATACTCATGTATATGACGCACCATATACACATGAAGATAAAAAAGGGAGGGGTTACATGATAATTTGCTCTTTCCTTTTTTTTAACCCTATATGTATATATTGTACCATATACATGGATATATAGTCTATGCATTGGGAAAAGAGAACTTAAAAAGGGGTATACAATGGGCTACATACATGTGTACACATACTACACAATCATATTTACCTATTACCTTCTAGCTAGGAAAATAAGATGACGATATCGAGTATCAAATTTGAGCGTCATTCTCTCACAATATATTACTCCTATACATCAAATCCACCAAGAAATAATACATGTGAGAAGGTGACACTCAGATTCACTATCTAGCGAGAATATCGAACATCCTATATGCTGTCATATTTTTGGTCCACTAGATAGAGATGTATAGTTGAGAAAAAGGTTTGAAGTCACTATCAATATATAATAATGATAATGAAAAATTAAAAATATTGAAGTGGCCACCACTAGCACGATTGAATTGCAGTAATAGGCAATAACTGTAGAAGATGAAAGCAAACTTATCAATGACTTTTTACTTTGACATCATTTACTATAACTTACTAACAGCACGATTGACTTGAAGTATCTAATAATTAATTAGCAGCAGTAAAAAGGGAAAATTATGAACAAAGCTAGCTCACATGATGGAGTTAAGCGATCGGTTTTGCCCGTCTGAAGGTTGGTTTTGTAAACAACAGTCCAAGGCTGACGACGATCAAAGGTGGCATCCGTAGTCTCCATAGTGCTCACATAGATAAGATTATCACCCGCAATGCACCCACTGTCTTCCATACGAACACCATTGAAGGTGCCAAAAACATCAGCGAAGTTGAAAACTTCAACTTGTGGGTTGTCATCATTGTAGTTGAGAGCTACGTGAAGCGTTTCGAGGCCATCTTTTCTCTCGGAGACAAACACCGAAGCCGAAAGACGACCCAAATCTACATCCTCTTCTGTCCCTATGTAAGGCCATGAAGGACGGTTGAGCATGGTTTTGAGAGCCGCGGGTGGAATGCTATGGCCATTGTAGTTGTAGGACTCGCCATCAGTCATGTGAACCTCATCACTTATGCGGAGTTGATTTGAATCTGTGGATGTTAGTGGAAGTGGACAAGAGTATATGTCCAGTGCCACTGGTGGTCGATATGTGGTGAAGAATGCTATGCTGCCGTTCTCTTCCTCTGCCATTATGTGTATTTTTTGTACTTAATAAAGATACTTGTATATATTGGGTATAGCACAAGAAACAAATGGACTGAGCTTAAGGTTTGAGCTCAAGAGTATGTATAAATGGAGATAGGATGAGAATGAGATGATGAAGATGTGAAAGACTTCGCCATTAATATAGAGAACGATAGAATTGTGCGAATGTGCGGTTAGTTGACATTGTACTAACGTGTTATTGTAGACTTGTGATATAAATTGTATTAAGAAATGACTTTCAAGATTGACTAATATTAGTTACGCAATAATGCAGAAGATACTGCTGGGATGTAGGATGGCTGCCTGGCTGGCTCATCTGTGTTGTAGATCAAATCAAGATCGAAGGCAGCTATTGTATTCTTAGCCTTTCTTTTTAAGATTGACAAAAACCAATAAATGCGAATTGGTGTTAGAAACATTACAATAGAAATATAATCTGAATTTCTGATTACAATACAATAAAAAAAAATCTTAGACTATGGTTACAACGATAATTACAACAATTACAAGTCGTGATTAGATCGCTCTTCTTTAGGCTAAATACTTCCCATAATCCATATAAGAGTGTAAATGGTCTAATTGATTGCCCCTAAGATAAAACTAAGTTTTCCTTAGAATATATGCACTAAATATTCTAACTCTGGATACTATTGTGACTCACAGCCTTCTTGAGTATCATACATATATGTAGAATATGTACACATGTTTTTGATAAAGTCTAGAAGTTTGTTTTGGAGAGGAAAAAATCTATTTTTGTAACCTTGTAAACAATAGCAAAGGGGTATTTATAATAAACTTGTGTCCTGTTTTATGTAAGTGTTATCTAAAATTAATTGAAAATAATAATAGTGATTATGTTTTAAATTAAACTTCAGTGCTGAGTGTTGCCAACTTGTCATTCCTTTCTCTTATAAAGTACATGCTTACTCCTTTACCCATCAATGTGGGACAAACATTTCATGTTGAAAATATATATGTAACATTTTTCCCCTATTTTAAAAATGAAAGAAAATCACATATAAAATATAGTATACAAACAAGGCTAGGAAAATCATACTTTCTTATTGATGGTGTCACGACTTGAATCTCCACAAAACAGGCTTTTTCTGTCGAATTTTAGTTTTTCGGAAAATCTTCCGAAAGTGAAAAAGCATGCTCCTATGGTGTATTTGAGCATAATTTTAGCTTATGACAATGTCATTCCTCCTTCTTGATAGTCTTACGGTGTGTTTATCGCTCGATTCTAGCATGCCAATAATTAATAAAACCGAAGATTTGAGCTATGCCTAGTGTACTTTTTGCCACTTTTCTTGTTCCATTCTTCATTATATGTCTGTAGGATGCCTCCAGCCAATATTCGTCCGATTCCATTTGGGGCCTAAACCCTAAAAACTGCCTTTTTGGGTCGATTTTTGATTTTCGGGAAAATTCTACGAATAGGACCTAGCATGCTAGCGTCTAGGGTGTTATGGAGCATAATTGAAGCATATGACAATGTCATTCCTCCGTCTTGATAGATTTACGGTGTGTTTCTCGCTCGATTCGAGCATGTGAGTAATGGACAAAATCGATGGTTTGTGCTATGCCTACGCTACTTTTTGCCCATTTTCTAGTTCGATTCTCCATTTTATGTGTCTTGAATGCCTCCAACCTATTTTCGTCCGATTTCATTTTGTGCCCGAAACGAGGTTTTTTGGTGGATAATATTGTCCACAAAAATCGGCTTTTTGGTTTGATTTTTGATTTTCCGAAAAAATCTCCGAAAGTGACATAGCTTGCTCATGGGGTGTATTAAAGCATATTAGGAGCATATGAGTAATATATTTTGTGGCCGAAATCTCCGAAAATGATATATTTACAGTGTGTTTGTCGCTAGATTCGAGCATATGAGTAATAGACAAAATAGATGGTTTGGGCTACGCCTAGGCTACTTTTCTGCATATTTTATTGTTCCATTCTTCTTAATATGTGTCTATGATGCCTCCAGCCAATTTTCGTCCGATTCCATTTCGGGGCCGAAAAAAGGTTTTTTCGTGGATAGTAGTCCACAAAAACCGGCTTTTTAAGTCGATTTTTGATTTTCGGGATAAATCTCTGAAAGTGAACTAGCATGCTCCTACGTTGTATTGGAGCATAATCGGAGCATATGGCAATGATATTCCTTCGTGCGTATGAATTTACGTTGTGTTATTGCTCGATACGCTTGAGAGCAATGGACAAAACCGATGTTTTGGGCTACGCGTAGGCTAAGTTTTGCCAATTTTCTTGGTCCATTCTTCATTATATGTGTTTAGGATGTCTCCAACCAATTTTCGTCTGATTCCGGTTCTAGGCCGAAACGAGATTTGTTTGTGGATAATAGTCCACCAAAACCAGCTTTTTGGGTCGATTTTTGTTTTTCTGGAAAAAATCTCCAAAAGAGACCTAGCATGCTGCTAGGTTGTATTGGGGCATAATTGAAGAATATGACAATGATATTCCGTCGTCTAGATAGATTTACAGTGTGTTTATCGCTCGATTCGACCATGTGAGTAATGGTCAAAACCAATGGTTAGTCTACGTATAGACTACTTTTTGCCTATTTTCTTGCTCCATTCTTCATTATTTGTGTCTAGTATGCTTCTAGCCAATTTTCGTCCGATTCTATTTTGGGGCCGAAAGAACGTTTTTCGTGGATAATAGTCCACAAAAACCGGCTTTTAAGGTCGATTTTTGATATCCTGGAAATATCTCCGAAAGTGACCTAGCATGCTCCTAAGGTGTATTGGAGCATAATCGGAGCATATCACAATGCCATTCCTTGGTCCGTATGGATTTATTTTGTGTCATTGCTCTATACGCATGAGAGCAATGGACAAAACGGATGGTTTGGGCTACGCCTAGGCTAGGTTTTGCCAATTTTCTTGGTCCATTCTTCATTATATGTGTCTAGGATGCCTCCAACCAATTTTCGTCCGATTCCATTTATGGGCCGAAAGGAGGTTTTTTCGTGGGTAATAGTCCACAAAAACCAGGTTTTTGGGTCGATTTTTGTTTTTCTGGAAAAAATCTTCGAAAGTGACCTAGTATGCTGCTAGGGTGTATTGGGGCATAATTGAAGCATATGGCAATGATATTCCTTCGTCTTGATATATATACAGTGTGTTTATCGCTCGATTTGACCATGTGAGTTATGGTCAAAACCGATGGTTTGGTCTACGTATATGCTACTTTTTGCCTATCTGCTTGCTCCATTCTTCATTATTTGTGTCTAGGATGCCTCCAGTTAATTTTCGTCCGATTCTATTTCGGGTCCGAAAGATGGTTTTTCGTGGATAATAGTCCACAAAAAACCGTCTTTCAGGTCGATTTTTGATTTCCGGGAAAAATCTCCGAAAGTAACATAGCATGCTCCTAAGGTGTATTGGTGCATAATCGGAGCATATGGCAATGCCATTTCTTGGTCCGTATGGATTTATTTTGTGTTATTGCTATATACGCATGAGAGCAATGGACAAAACGGATGGTTTGGGCTACGCCTAGGCTAGGTTTAGCCAATTTTCTTGGTCCATTCCATTTCTGGGCCGAATGGAGGTTTTTTCGTGGATAATAGTCCACAAAAACCAGCTTTTTGGGTCGATTTTTGTTTTTCTGGAAAAAATCTCCGAAAGTGACCTAGAGAGATTTACAGTGTGTTTATCGCTCAATTCGAGCATGTGAGTAATGGTCAAAACTGATGGTTTGGTCTACGTCTAGACTACCTTTTGCCTATTTTCTTGGTCGATTCTTTATTATTTGTGTCTAGGATGCCTCCAGCCAATTTTCGTCCGATTCCATTTCGGGGCCGAAAGAAGGTTTTGTCGTGGATAATAGTCCACAAAAACCGGCTTTTTAAGTCGATTTTTGATTTCCGGGATAAATCTCCGAAAGTGAACTAGCATGCTCCTAATGGAGCATAATCGGAGCATATGGCAATGTCATTCCTTCGTGCGTATGGATTTACGTTGTGTTATTGCTCGATACGCATGAGAGCAATGGACAAAACCGATGGTTTGGGCTACGCGTAGGCTAAGTTTTGCCAATTTTCTTGGTCATTCTTAATTATATGTGTTTAGGAAGCCTCCAACCAATTTTCATCTGATTCGAGTTCTGTGCCGAAACGAGATTTTTTCGTGGATAATAGTCCACAAAAACCAGCTTTTAGGGTCGATTTTTGTTTTTCTGGAAAAAATCTCCGAAAGTGACATAGCATGCTGCTAGGGTGTATTGGGGCATAATTGAAGCATATGGCAATGATATTCCTTCGTCTTGATAGATTTACTGTGTGTTTATCGCTCGATTCGACCATGTGAGTAATGGTCAAAACCGATGGTTTGAACCACGTATATGCTACTTTTTGCCTATTTTCTTGCTCCATTCTTCATTATTTGTCTCTAGGATGCTTCTCGCCAATTTTCGTCTGATTCTATTTCGGGGCCGAAAGAAGGTTTTTTCGTGGATAATAGTCCACAAAAACCGGCTTTTCTGGTCGATTTTTGATTTCCGGGAAAAATCTTTGAAAGTGACCTAGCATGCTCCTATGGTGTATTGGAGCATAATCGGAGCATATCGCAATGCCATTCCTTGTTCCGTATGGATTTATTTTGTGTCATTGCTCTATACGCATGAGAGCAATGGACAAAACGGATGGTTTGGGCTACGCCTAGGTTAGGTTTTGCCAATTTTCTTGTTCCATTCTTCATTATATGTGTCTAGGATGCCTCCAACCAATTTTCGTCCGATTCCATTTCTGGGCCGAAACGAGATTTTTTCGTGGATAATAGTCCACAAAAACCAGCTTTTTGGGTCGATTTTTGTTTTTCTGGAAAAAATCTCCGAAAGTGACCTAATATGCTGCTAGGGTGAATTGGGGCATAATTGAAGCATATGGCAATAATAGTCCTTCGTGTGGATATATTTACAGTGTGTTTATCGCTCGATTCGACCATGTGAGTAATGGTCAAAACCGATGGTTTGGTTTACGTATATGCTACTTTTTGCCTATTTTCTTGCTCCATTCTTCATTATTTGTGTCTAGGATGCCTCCACCCAATTTTCGTCCGATTCTATTTCAGGGCCCAAAGAAGGTTTTTCGTGGATAGTAGTCCAAAAAACCGGCTTTTAAAGTGTTTT
>CAAKMY010048080.1:0-11280 GCA_901111285.1 Corrigiola litoralis | reverse complement strand
GGCTATTTTTAATCCATCTCACCATTTATAGTTGAGTACATAGTCCTTTTCTCTTTTTGTGTATACTGTACTCTTATGCAAATCATTTTGAATGTTTCAAATTCTATAATTAGTATTGACCTCATTATTATGTCGTTGCCCCCCCCAAAAAAAAAAAAAAAAAAAAGAGCAACCAGTCCAATTATGCATACACTTTATATTCGTGTGTTTGTTTCCTAAATCCTTTTATGCATGGACCTTTATATCATACACCTGATATTGTTACTCAAAAGTGAAAACCTATTTTCGAAAGAACCCTATTTTGTATCTATGCACGCAGTAAGCAATTTTTGGATTATATGTGGGTGATCAACAACATTATGGACCTTTGAATCATCAGATATGTGTTCATTGTCTAATGTCTTCTTTTTTAGGTTCACTGTGTCTAATGTATAAAACACAGAGCAATAACAATTTTCCTCAGTCAATATCAATTTTCAGGAGAAATGTATGTTAGTTAATATAGCTCAATTGGAGAGAAAGTAGACCATGTAATCAGTCAGAAGAGGTAGCAATTTTATAGAACAATAATAAGGTGACACCATAGAGTTTCAGATTCTTAAATTTGATGATTTGAATGGAGTACTCTGTTTTCGGAAAGAAACAATCCTGATGATAAATAAGAAAATTATGAGAAGACAGACGAAAGTAGACATTCTCATAATAGTAGTCAACAAAGACGTTTATATTAGTAGTTGCAATGTCTGCATTGCTTAGTGAGTTAGGTTAAATTATTCAGAATGAATTTCTAAATTAGAGCTACAAATATTGGTGCCATTTGGACTAGATGTTCCATTTTGTATAGTGATATTAAAAGGATTAGAACTTTAGAAGCTGTATTGCTAAAATATACCAAAATGGCAAAAACATATCACCAAGAATTCTTAACAACTTTTAAAAAGTGATAATATAGTTTAAGGACAAGTCTATTAATCAATTAAATGATAACAATTACTTATGCTACACATATTGCCGTTAAACAGGTGCAGTAGTGGAAGTCAAATGTAAGGCAGGAGACAAAGATATTGTTGCATATGGAACCACCAAGATCAACGGCAAGTTCAGTGTCACACTTGAAGGCTTTGATTATAGCAAACATGGAGCTGAGTCATGCAAAGCAAAACTCCATGCTGCCCCAAAGTATTCACCATGCAAGATTGCAACTGATTACCATGAGGGCAACACAGGGGCTGAGCTTAAGCTTAAATCCAAGAATGAGTATGAAGTTGTGCTCCATGCCAAGCCATTTGCCTATGCTCCCAAGACCCCATATGAGGAGTGTCACAAGCACAAGCCAAAGCCACCAGTTTACCATTATAAGTCTCCTCCCCCACCATCTCCTGTGTACTACTACAAATCTCCGCCTCCGCCAACTCCAACCTACTACCACAAGTCTCCTCCACCATCCCCAATTTACCATAAATCTCCTCCTTCACCCGCTCCAGTTTATTATTACAAGTCTCCACCACCACCAAAACCAACCTACTATTACAAGTCCCCTCCACCTCCGTCTCCAACTTATTACTATAAGTCTCCACCACCACCCATCCCAATCTACCACTACAAGTCCCCACCACCTCCAAGTCCAACCTATTACTACAAGTCTCCTCCGCCTCCATCACCCACTTACTACTACAAGTCTCCACCCCCACCGTCTCCATATTCTTCATCACCAAAATATCACCACAAGTCTCCACCTCCTCCATCTCCAACCTATCACTATAAGTCGCCTCCACCACCAACACCAAAGTACTATTACAAGTCTCCTCCACCTCCATCTCCAACTTACTACTATGTGTCGCCACCACCGCCGTCTCCATATTCTTCATCACCAAAATACCATTACAAGTCCCCACCTACCTATCATTACAAGTCACCTCCACCACCAACTCCACTCTACTATTACAAATCTCCCCCACCTCCATCTCCAACTTACTACTACAAGTCTCCACCCCCACCATCTCCTTACTCTTCATCACCAAAATACCACTACAAGTCTCCTCCCCCACAGTCACCATCACCTAAATACTACTACCAGTCTCCACCTCCACCTGCTCCTACCCATCCCTTTAAGTCACCACCACCTCATTCACCACCTACTTACTACTACAAGTCTCCACCCCCACCATCTCCATACTCTTCATCACCAAAATATCACTATAAGTCTCCACCACCTCTCTCCCCAACTTATTATTACAAGTCCCCACCACCACCATCACCTACTTACAAGTCCCCTTTACCCCCATCACCCACTTACTACTATAAGTCTCCTCCCCCACCATCTCCGTATTCCTCATCACCAAAATACCACTACAAGTCTCCACCACCTCCCTCTCCAACATACTATTATAAGTCCCCACCGCCACCATCACCCTACAAGTCATCTCCACCTCCATCCCCGACTTACTATTACAAGTCTCCTCCTCCACCATCACCATCTCCAACACCAAAATACTACTACAAGTCACCACCGCCACCCATCTCAAGCTACCATTACAAGTCTCCACCACTACCTTCTCCAAGCTACCACTACAAATCCCCTCCACCTCCTTCACCCACTTATCACTACAAGTCTCCTCCCCCGCCAACTCCATATTCGTCATCACCAAAGTACCACTATCAATCTCCACCTCCTCCATCCCCAAGCTATTACTACAAGTCTCCTCCACCACCAACCCCGACTTATCAACCATCTCCATCGCCAAAATACTACTACAAGTCTCCTCCTCCACCATCACCAACTCCAACACCAAAATACTACTACAAGTCACCTCCCCCTCCCACCCTCGTCTACCACCACAATTCACCGCCACCTCCATCGCCATCTCCTCCATCACCATATTACTACAAGTCGCCACCGCCTCCTTCCCCTACTTACCAACCTCCCTATTACGAAAATTCCCCACCTCCACCCACATACTCTCCCGCACCAACATACCACTATAAGTCCCCTCCTCCTCCATCACCAACCTACCACTACAAGTCGCCTCCTCCCCCTTCGCCTTCTCCTTCTTCCCCATACTACTACTCCTCTCCTCCCCCTCCTGTGAAATCACTTTCACCACCTCCTTATATCTACGCATCTCCACCACCACCAACAGTTTATTAAGCACCACATAACTGAATTCATTTCTTTAACCCAATGTTGTAAGTATCACTACACCTCTCATCTATTTTTTCTTTTCTTTTTTTGTTTATTAAATTCTAATGAGGTCGAACTGACATTTATTTTCCCCTTACCGCAGGTGTTAGTTTAAAAAAATAAAATCGATGCTCGAGAAGATCAAGATCAAGTGAGAATGATATCAATTCACATTCAAACTATTAGGATAGTCTGATAATTGAGCTCCGAAGATGTGATATTGTATACCATATTGGCTCCATTCAGCTTGTGCAGCATCAATTTTACTTGTTCTTCTTGTAGTCTCTCGCAAATTCAGTGTTTTAGGCTTGCGCGCGCGACAGTAAGCATGTCAAGTGAAAGTGAAGACTACGCAAATGAATCATAGTCGAGTTACATTGTTTGAAACTTTAAAAGTATCTCTTTCTCGTGGTGTTACTTATTTGGTCTGTATTTCTAGAGCATGAATTGTTTGATTGTTCTTTTATTTGTTGTCTATCCTGGTGGCTTTCATTTTACTATGATCAGTACCATCTTCACCAGTTAGGAGACCATTAAAAAAGAGAAGTTTGTTTGATTCTTTGCCTTATTCGTGTTATACTTTGGTCCACGTTTATATATTACCGCATATCCTCGTCAAACACTTTTACATAAGGTATTCCATCTGACAACTTTCAATTGTTGTCAAAATGATGAGCTTCTTTAAATTTTGAACATAAAAGACGATTGAAGAAACAAGATAAATTAAACTGAGCTTTATTATTAACCATCTTCTCATAATTCCCTTTATTGTGAATCTTATGGATAAAATATGCATGCATTTAAATAAATTGATAAAGCTATATATGTGTGATAATTCATTTTTGTGCTCTCCCTCAAAGAAAAATAAAAAGTTGAATCACACTCTTAAAGAAGACCTAAGGTTAATAGGTTATTAAGCGACAATAGAGCATGATTATCAATTTGCTTTCTTGTACACAACAACGCATGAAAAACCAAGCCCCCCCCCCCCCGGCTTGTATTTCTCGCTTTAATTTTTATATTAATAAATTTACTTAGGAAAAGAGAAAATGCCCAAAGTAACTCAATTTTGCTCATTTCCAGAGTTCCAATCACCTAAAACCAATTTACTAATGACTAGTTTTAATTTGAACTGATTTCCGAATTGATGCTCTCTTAAATATAGCTACACCCTTCATTTCCAAATTACACTTTACAATCATCTATACGAGCAATGAATGGACTGTGTCTACATGCACATGGAGTATCATATACATCAAGCGCATGCAAAGCAGAGAAAGTGAAATGGATGAAGGGGAGTGAATTGAACGCTCTTTTATTTTGATCGAGATGTATATGTTGTATCGTGTACGAGTGTACACTATCCAATTTTCAATTGAAACCGCCCACCCACCTGAACCCAAACTCTCTCTCGTACCAAAATTAACTCAACATTATATTGCTTCCAATTTGAGATTAATTCACTCACCAGACGTTCAGTTCAATTCTAATATACGAAGCATGACTTTGTATTTAAAAATAATAATATTGGAATTAAACCATGACAATCACTAGTCCTTATGGATAAATAAGATACCATGATTGCCGCTTCGCTTTTCTCGTACACATCACATGCATGCTTTCTCTATTTCCCGCTTCCCGGCTGCTAGTCCTCTATAAAATTAGTGGTGTCATTTCACTATATTCTTTCTTCATCCTTTGAGTACATAGTAAACTTTCTACAAATAGCTACTAGCTTTATCAGACATTCTATGCCCTATTAATATCATCGTCCACGCATAAAAAAACACTTTAATTCTGATTGTCGGAAATATGTATTTGTATTTTGTAGCACTCTTTTGAAGTATCATCTTAGTTTAATCTAAATATCTCATATCATGTGATCTAATCTTGAAGATGACATTGCTTTTTATGCTGCGGAATGCGGATTTATCGGCCTCAATGAACAAACAATACGTACAATAATGCTTACTGATCACTAATGTCAACTTTGAGGATATTTTAATTATAAGTCTAGATTTTGTTGGCATGATCAAATTGAATAGACATGCTTAAAGTTAGCAGTTCCTACTTTATTTGGAGGGTGGCATGTGAGACATGTCTATTATTTTTTATTTTTGATAAAGAAGGAGAATAAACTCCCAAAATAAACTAAAACAAAAATTAAACAGGAACCATCCTGGGTTTGGACACCCCAAACAGTCTTCAAAACCAGATGGTTGAGGCCGGAAAGGGGACTATCAAACACCATCATTTTGTCAGGAATATTGACTCCAAATACACGAGCTAATCAGCACAAGAGTTAGCTTCGCGAAACACGTAATCCACCTGCACCTTTCATTGTAGATCCCCCACCAATTTTTTTGCAAGCTCAGAACTCATTTAAGAAAGTAAGACATCCCTCAACTTCACCATGGAGCAGCTTGGCCAACATAATTGAATCAGTTTGCACCATCAATTTCACCATATTCATCTCTTTTGCCAATATATAGACCAAAAGGGCCAAGAGCTCAATTTAGTGGAATTGCAACTTGTGAAACTAAAGAGATTGAGTTTCTCAATTTAGCTTTAAGTGACACTAGGAGTGTGTTAGGTAAGTTATTTCAATCACCTTATTTAACTATGTTAAATTGTTTAACCAAAATTTAAAATAGCTTAAATTTTGATACCATGATTTGAAACTAATTTCAACTGAAATATTAAGATATATGAGGTATCTGATCCAAAAATTTCAGTCACCTTAACATTTTAGATACCTTTTTAGTTTTCAGGTACCTTTTCAACCTTTAGTTACCTTTAAAATTAGTTTTACCAAATATAGCCTCGAGAATCTCTATTATTAGTACAATATATGAGTATATCTATGAAATAATTTTTCTTTATAGGATATATGAGTGTCCTTCTCTGTTGAATTGATGGTTGAGAAATGACCATTTAGATATTTTTTTCTAGAAAAAACTTCTTGTGTGTTTGTACATTATGTCACATTGCGGATAGGGTAAATTATTGTGTATTTACAATAGTTTACCAACTAAGCAATCAAGTAAGTTATACATTGAGAGTGCAACATGCCCTAATTATGAAGACTTAATGTATAACGGTATAATAAGTGATGTTTCCTATCGTAATGACAACCGAACTAAACTAGTGACTAAAATTAAACTAGTAACTTGAACTAGATTAGTGATATGAATTCATGTAAAATAATGACCTAATTATAATATGAAATTAACTACTAATAATGTAAGCTTAACTGATTATGTGAACTGAACTGAACCAATATAATAAGTTAACCAAAACTAGTGAGATCAACTAAACTAATGAGCTCAATTGAACTAGTGAGCTAAAGTAAACTAATTAGCACAATTAAATTGGTTAGTTGAATGAATAGGTGAAATTAATATAACGATTAATAAAATTATATATTTGTACTAGTCAACTGAATTGAACCATTGAATTAAACTGCACTAAACAAGTGAATCAGACTAAACTAATAAACTGAACTGAACAAGTGAATTTCAATCAAACTAGTGAACCAAATTGAACTAAACTAGTACATTGAACCACACTACCGAGTTGAACTTAACCACTACACTCACCTGACTATTAAACTAAACTAGTGAACTAACTAAATTATTGAGCTGAACCGAGCTATTGAGATGAGCTGAATTGCGCACACTTAGTAGCGCAAAAGTTGGTTTAATGGTTGAGAGTTCAACCTGCCTCGCCTACATTTACAATTTTCCACTACACTTCCCTCTCCAAACACCACTATGACTCAGCTAGACAACAACCCCCACACACCCATTGGTGGTGCCAATAGTCTCCACCACCTGAACCTCCGCCGCCTCGATATCGTACCACACAAGGGTCTAGCCCACCTGGGTTGTTACCCAAATGGGTTGAAGGTACTTTAATTTGTGTAATTTTGCTTCTTTATGTCATGATCATGTTATTATGTTCTTTTATGCTATGTTGGGTTTTTGGCTTAAAGGTTGAAACTTTGGTAGATGGTTCATTTGTTTGGTTATTTTTTGATTGCTGGTAAGGCATTGATTGGTTTGCATGATTGTTGTTTGGAGATTATTGAGATTGATATTTTGGTTGGTGTGTAATGCTGTGAAAGATAACATGTTTGTTGGGTGTGTTATGCGGCATAGCGCGAAATTAAGGTTGATTTCAATGAATGTTATGTTCCTTATTGGTGTATGGTTGGGAAGATTAAAGAATGGTGCTTTGTTTGGAGATAAATGAGATTGAGATATCGGTGGGTGTGTAATGCTGGGAAAGATAACATGTTTGTTGGTGTGTTATGCGGCATAGCGCGAAATTGAGGTGGATTTCAATGATTGTTATGTTCCTTATTGGTCTATGATAGGGAAGAATAAAGAATGATGCTTTGTTTAGTGTTGAAGATTTGGTTGATGATTGTTGGAGGTAGTCCACCCTTGAATTCTGTAACATAGATTTTGAGAGTGGTATTTTGTGTTCTATTGTAAAAGCTTATGGAGCTCGGACTCTTCATATTCCCTCATGGACACGTGTCGGAGATTGGTAAATTGACATTTCATTTTAGGATAAAAACATGCGAAACGTTGAAAAAATAGCCGAGTCCGACACTTGGACACACACTCGTGTCAAACACTGGACACTAGACACAGAGTAGGAGCAATATAGGTTGAAGGTAACTTGCCTTTGAGCAAGTTTGCAGTTTCTATTATGAGAAGCCTATGTGGCATTACGCTTGATGAAGGTGGATTTCAATGAATGGTCCTTGGTGAGTTGGTGTAGTGAAGGGATGAATGGTTATTTATTTATCGTTGAGAATTTGATTGATTTTTCTAGGAATTTTCCCTCCCATAAATTTTCTTTTATGATTCTGAGGATGGTTTGTTGTGTACAATTGCTGAAGCTAACTTGCCTTTGAGAAAGTTGGTAGGACTATCGTAGGTGCCATTTCTTTTTCTAGACTTCCAAAGTTTCTTAAATGCTATGCTGCATATTGAAACTCTGAAGAGACATTTTTGTGTGTACCAAGAGGCCCATATCAATGTCCTCCATAGCCGATAAAGTGGTATGCAATTTAAATGGTCGGAGCATATTTTCTTCTAAAATCGGGGTTGCAAAAATCAAGAAAAAAGAAACAGATAGGAATAATGTGTGAAAAGTGAGACGACATGGTAATCCAGAAGCACCTACGTATTTAAGTTCATATTATGCATAAATTGAGTTAATGCTTGAGTGTTAAGGGAACACACTTAGAATGTACTGATAATTTGTCGTATCCTGAGCATTCCTAATAGTGTCTTTCTTCTTTTTTCATTTTTGTAACCGGGGGTGGGTGGAGGGTATTGACAAGGGTTAGGAAGTATACTTTTTCTATCCTGTGGCTGGCAAGATCACTTGATCAAATTAACCTGAAAGCAACAAAGCCATTATAGTACGGAATTTGATAGTCTATGGCATGTAGGTCTTCTGGCTAGGTGATGGTTTGGTGGAGGTATATATGCGGATGCGCTTCCATGGCCTGATAATGGGCAGTGTCTACAGTCTGCAGATAAGCTTCCATGCCCAGATGGAGTAATAATGTAAAATGTATGGCTTGTGAGCCTTTGTGCTAAAGGCTATGAAGACGTAGAAAGGAGTCATCATTTTCATACCTTAGTGCCCTCAAAGAGGCTCCCACAATAAGCGGAGTAAGGGGGGGTCGGACGTCGAAAGGAATCTTGATTTAAATTCCTCCTAAAAGAACGCTTATGACTGTGGTTGATATTCCTAATATCTATAAAAACTATTAACTTTTGTGCTGAAGTGTATGATATTCTGCCTTTTGGTCTTAGAATTGTAATAGCACATATTCAAGTGTGAAGGATGGTCATGTGGCTAAAGGGTGGCTGAATGATCATTGTTACCTTTTCTTTAAAATAGTAGAAGAAGGAATTGGCTACACAAAGGTAAACCTAGCAATTATGATATTATGTTCGCTGATCCAAGAAACATTCTCTAAGGCGTTGATAACCCTTTTTTCTTCCTTCAAAGAAGCTTTTCTGTTCACATGAAGCTCATTCTTTATTATTGCGTTTGGTGACTGACATTACCTATTTGAAGGGTTTCTGAATTCCTTTCGTTGTCTTACTTTTTGTAGATTGTTTAGAAGTACGTTTTCCATTCCCCTGTGTGTTTCACTCATAAAGGCCTCCTCTGTATCAACAATTATCCTTTAGTTGTACTTTTTAATATGTTTACCCGAGCTGCAAAGCTTATTGAAATTTAGATTGGGTTGCTGAAGGTTGCTACTTGCTACCTTCCGTCGAGTCGCTTTTATTGTTAGCCCGTGGACATACTAGTTAGAATGGTTTTCAAACTCATTGTGTCGTTAAAATTGTATTTCTTTGATATATTCAGTTAATTGGAGTTTGGCATTATAGTTGTTTTGATTTAGATTCTGTTGCTTAATTTGTTGAATAAATAGTTGGATGATGGAGAGTAGTACATGACATGGAGACAATAGATTGGGGTATTTCAGCTTTAGTAATTTTTTTTTGTTCAACAGGTTTAAAGATGTCACTTTCTGTGTTAGAACCCTAACATCAAATAATCTTACAGATTTATAGGGGCTTCAAGTTCACGGAGCAAATGACTGTATGAGCCATTGAGCCTCTATTTCTTTCTCTTTTTGTCCTCCATTTTCTTCTTGAAGGATCTCGGATAGAGGTCTTGGTTTCTCTTCCAAATGATTCTAGGAATTTAGCATTTACTTTGAAAATTATACGCTTCTAGCTGCTAATAGCAAAGTAGCTTTATGGCGTGGAATAAATATGGAACAAAAGAACTAAAATATCATGACAAATTTAATGTTAAAAGTTCTGACAGCTTATTCCTTAGTTGAGTCAAATTATTTTTGAATAACAATTGAAGAATTGAGTATTAAGTACAGATGAACTGTTTCTTTGCTTATTTTAGCATTATGCTAGAGCGCTGAAATGACTTTGCACATTCTTTCTCTTCTGAAGCAGGTCCGCGTGTGGCAGAGAAAATTGAAGTGGTAGACGACTCGACGCATCACAAGGGGTTGTGACGTTGCAGGTGCTGGCTTGCTTAGGACAGTATGTTTGCCAGTGTAATGAAATGGAGTGATTAAACATTTATGCTGCTTAGGAAATAAAAGTGAAAACAGTATTTCATGGTCAGTGGCTTCTGATGCTGAGAAATTACTTCAAGCTTCGGTGTAATTGGAATTCTGACTAAACAGGCAGTAGTGTTGGTGGCTAGACTGAATGCTGGTTTCCGAAAAGAATGAAATCTACCCATGATAAGGAACGTTGGAGTGGGGTTGTTGGTGGTAGTAAAAGAACTGATGATAGCCGGATGGAAGAATTGGGGTTGTTGGTATGGAATTTTAGGCTTTTGGAATTGGGGCAGGTGGTGGTGAAGTAGTTATCAAGTTTGGTGGGAACGTAATAATATCTGAGGGAATTGAAGGGATGGGTGTAGGTGGAGATAAAGGGATTGTAACTGGCGGTGGCGAAGAAACTGGTGTTGGTGGAATTAAAGGAGGTGGTAATACTGGTTTTGGTGGTGTTGAGGATGGGATTGGTACAGGTGGTGGTGAAGAAGGTATAAAAGGTGGTGATGCAAGTTGTGGTGGGAAAGTTGGTGCTGGTGGCGGTGTTAAAAATGGAAATGGAAGGGCTGGTGTTGGTGGTGGTGATGCAAATGGAATTGTTGGTGCTGGTGGTGGTGATGCAAATGGAAGGATTGGTGACGGTGGTGGTGATGTAAATGGAAGGATTGGAGCTGGTGGCTGTGATGTGAATGGAAGGATGGGAGCTGGTGGGGGTGATGTGAATGGAAGGATGGGAGCTGGTGGCGGTGATGTGAATGGAAGGATTGGAGCAGGTGGTGGTGATGTGAAGGGAAGGATTGGGGCTGGTGGTGGTGATGCAAATGGTGGTGGAAGGATCGGTACCGGGGGTGGCGTTAGAGGAATTGGTGTTGGTGGTGGAAGGATTGGTGCTGGTGGAGGTATTAAAGGAATTGGTGTCGGTGGCGGTGATGCAATTGGTGGTGGGAAGATTGGTGCTGGTGGAGGTGTTAAA